>BLKM01000550.1:5779331-5825320 GCA_013340265.1 Coptotermes formosanus | reverse complement strand
CCAACCAACCAACCAACCAACCAACCAACCAACCAACCAACCAACCAACCAACCAACCAACCAACCAACCAACCAACCAACCATCCCACCAACCAACCAACCAACCAACCAACCAACCAACCAACCAACCAACCAACCATCCAACCAACAAACCAACCAACCAACCAACCAACCAAGCAACCCAGCTACCTACCAACCAAGCAACCAACGAACCAACTAACCAACCCACTTCGTGTATCGGAGCCCTTCACGATAAGGTAATGCGCCTCGCCAGTCGGAAATTTCCCGCATTTTATGGACCCAGTTGGTTTATTGCCATGCTCTCTTACGACAAAATAGGCACTAAGTGATGTGGTTTTATTGTATAACATTTATTGATGAAGTGGATGAGTGTACGCGCCATCATTTCTGTGGTAGAACTGGCAAAGATTAAGAAAAATACGCCATATGGAAGACTTCAAGTCAATTATTCAAACTTCCGGAATAGAAGTATTATTGTAAGTGCTGCACCGGCAGTTGTGTATCGACTATAAATTTCGATCGCTGGAAATTTTGTGAGCTTACTGAACGTGAAGAAAGTCCACCCGTTAGGTGACAGATGAAAATCGCATTCGGTACCAAGAGAACGTCGGTTATCTTAACTTTGCTTTTAAAACTCTGTTGCAGTTAATCCTTTAAATCACAGTGGTAATTATATATACCACTTGTTTAACAATAGAACTGCGTTTTCTGACAGTTTATATCTAACTTATAAATTGAGAAGCCAACGGGTCCTCAACTAGTCAAGAAATGACCCGCATTTTATGGAACCCGAAAGTTCATTACCGCATTTACAGTTGACCGTCACATGTTCATATCCTGAGCCAGATCAATCCAGTCTGTGCTGTCATCCCATTTCTTGACAGATCCACTTTAATACTATTTTCTTATCTAGCCTTAGGTCTTCCAAGTAGTTTATTTCCCTCACGTTTTCTTACGAGAGCCCTGTATGCACCTCCTCTTCCCCATACGAGCCACATGCCCCACCCGTCTCATTCTCGATTTGGTCACCCGAATAATATTTGGTGAGGAGTACAGACCATAAAGCTTCTCGTTGCGTAGTCTTCTTCTCTCCCTCTTTCATATGATGCAAAATAAGCAGCTTTTGTTTCCCCAAAACGGCATTAATCGCTTGGTATTTGTAATGAATACAAAGTGTGTTTTCTGAGAGGAAGTGAATAAATATAAATATTATTTAGAAAAACTTCAAACTTCATGAATTTAGGTTTCATACGCAGCAGTTTTATTTGTTCTGTAGTCTGGTAGAGGTTTACCATCTTATGCCCTGAAGGCGGAGGCAGTATGTTTCTCCGAATCATTTTTACATCTCTACAAAACCACACAGCAGCACACTCTAGCAGGCGGCGTGCTTCATAGTCCCTGCCGTGCGAACCTAAAATCTCAGAATCTATATTGCTTACATGAAGATGAATGGAAATTGTAAAGGAGTCATAGCGGAATAAATTGAAGTGAAAAGAATTAATAAAGGTAGCTGGTTACGGGAAATTAGTAGACGGACTGATTTAATATTAAATGAATTATGAAGGAACATTTTTGAAAATAAAAATATGGAAGGCGGGTATAACGGATTTATTCTGGCGTTAATAATTACTCCCTCGTGTAATTTTTAGAAGTTTTGCTCACTTTTTTGTAAGGGTGAAATTGATGTTCAACTTTAACGCGGCGAATTGCTTTGTTGGCATTATCACTGCTGACTACTGATGATACAGGATAGGAAACAGTAATTACAAATTTACGATTTTATGATGCGTGACGCAAGCGTAAAGTTAAAGGTAAAGGTGTTCTTTTCCACGCCATGAAGACATTTACAGGGAGTAAAAGTATGGCTCTACTCATTCTTAACCTCGGTACTGAGTGGATATGAGTGGTCACCACCAGGCATCCGGTGGCTTAACACCCTGGGAAAGGTACCCTTCAGATGTGAGGATGGGTGGACCCTAGAACCGGGCTGGATGCTTTAGATAAGAGAAAATGTCTTGCCCCTGCTGGGAATTGAACCACGGTTTCTCAGCCGTCCAGCCCTTAGTCTTGTCACTATCTTGACTGAGTTGTCTTTGAAACAAAACGGCAAGTGTACGTATAACCTAACCTTGAGGCGCGTTCGAGTAACCATGGTTGCTATGGGAAAGCAGAAGTATTAAATATTTTGAGTTTGTCTGTTTTCTTGCCTTAATTATCAGGCGTGCAGAGCGCATGCGCGATATTATACTGTCCCTTGTGGCGTGTCTGGCTGTGCCATATTTTTTCACGTTATCTCATAAACGGCACGATTTTCGAAAAAAAAAGTTATTGGCATGAAATGTGTGTTTTGATTTTATCTACAATTTTTTCTGAATCATTTCTCATTCTAAGAAGGATTGAGCGAGATATTGTCATAAACGTGCATAGATCTTCATGTAAAGTAACCGTTATTCTTGTCAAATGTTTACGAAACTTGAATTTTCTCTACAGATTTTCGAAAAATCATTAAATATCAAATTTCATGAAAATCCGTCCACTGAGAGCCGAGTTGTGCCATGTGGATGGACGGACGGACGGACGGACATGATGAAGCTAGTAATAGCTTTTCACAATTTGGCGAACGCTTCTAAGAAAAGTCAACTTCTTGTTAAGGATTTTCTTTGTTTGTAGAATGTAGAAGGAAATGTCGACTGCATAAATTCTTGTTTTGCTTGTTGTAAGGCACCTTAATTTCTCCGACTTGCCCTTGAACTCGGCACGCTAATTGTAGACCCCCGTTCGTAATGTCAAAACACGTAATTACAAATGCGTAATCCTTATATAATCGCATGGAACGTCGCTTTCCTACTTTGTATTCATGGTCCCACAGTCAACTCTCGACCCACATGTGGAATACTCTGGCTGAGGTTTTTATAACGCTCCTCACCCCACCACTCAAGTGCTGGTGTAATAATGGAAGGAGATCCACGACTAATTGATTTCACGCCCACAATTTATTATCTATCAATCGCCCTAACATTCAACACTATATAATCCGAGCTATTGACAGTGTCGTCAAACAAACCGTAAATAAGTAACTGTTATCCTTCTTACTCGTTTCGTTTTATAAGCCTGTCTCTGCGTTTGTCTGTTAACCTAAATTTGCATGCGAAGTTACACTTGCGCTTCGAAATGTGGTGTTCGATGCACAACATATTGGATGAACTAACACTTCAGGACGTATCTGGTGGGTTTTGGCGCATGTCAGCTTTCTTTACCTGAGATTTTGATATTTTTTCAAACTTCTTCACAAGCCTGTTATGTCCGCTTTATCATCTAATTTCTCCAAGGCTGCAAACCTGTTTGAGATTTGAAGCTGATACTGTCCAGTGACTTCCGTCTCGTTGGGTTTCCTGACATATCTGTCCATGTCAAACTTCTGTATTAGTCGTTTGCTTACTGACAGTCTCTCTGTAGCTGTTGCTACCACCAGATAATGGTCAGTATCGCATTCAGCCCCTCTTGAGAGATCATACATCATGTCACATGACTGCCATCTCCTGTATATAAAGATGTGATCAATGTGATTGTGGGCCTTCCATTAGGGGAAGTCCCAGTTTTTATGAATGTTCTGTGGAGAACTCTGTTTGGAAGAGGAGATGGACCTGTCATAAGACAGACTACGTGATGATGATGGTGATGATGATGATGATGATGGTGGTGGTGGTGGTGGTGGTGGTGGTGATGATGATGATGATGATCCAGCATTGCTCTTGAACGGGAAGCATTCGTGCTTCAAGTCTGTACTCGGAGACAGAGTATCCTGAGTGAGGTTTGTTATGGTATTCCTCTAACCCTGTAGCCAGTTCAGGGGTAGTACCTGAAATTGCGTTATGCTACGTTATCCTTTCGTACGTACATTCCTTACTCTTCATTATTCAATAATTAACCTGCTTTTTGATGCTGGTCAGTATGATTTACTGAGCGCGCCAGTAAGTGTACCTTCAGTAGATCTAAATACATTTGTTTAAATAACTAAACTAAACTAACCTGACTACACCAATGTAAATTCTGGTTCGGATGTACTTTGAAAATAAGGTATTTGTGCTGTATTTCTCTGATCGTCAGTTTACCTGAAGGTATGAATAAACTTTTATTTATCTCGTTACATACGTTTAAATTTAGGCCATATCTGAAAGTACTTCACACGAATGCCCCCCCACCCCATGGCACGACAGCCCCCAGTGGGCCAGGGTCTCGTAATTGTCGGGGCTTCACGGTCACACTCAAACACACCACACTCGGTAGGACTCCTATGGACGAGTGATCAGCCCAACGCAGAGACCTCTACCTGACAATACACAACGCTCACAACAGACAGACCTTTATGCACCCGGCGGGATTCGAACCCACAATCCCAGAAAACGAACGGCCAAAGACCCACTCCTTAGACCACACGGCCACCGGGATGGGCTCACACCAATGTTAGAGATGTCATTAAGATAGATTAATTAACTTTCACATTATTAGGCAGTAAATGGAGTGAAAGCCAAATGGTTGTAACTCTAAGGTTGAAGTTCTTTTTTTGCAAAGAAATTCCACGAAGAACCACAACATCCACGGTCATGTTCATAAATTCATATGGTTGTGACTTTAAGCCTCTAGTGCATCACGTTTTTTTAACAACCAGACAATCAGTATTTTGTCCGCGCAGTGTAGTCACGTGTTTCCTATAATTCTCACATAAAACAGCATTTGACCTTTGTAATGGAGACGCGGCACGTTTCATGCTAGGTGCGGGATTTGTGAGTTTTATTCTGATGAGTTTATGGCTACAACGGAATAAGCTGTGGTCATTTGTTAATATGTGTATACGGTTTCGTAACGAACAAATATACAGGTCGGGACCCAGCTTTACGAATATCAAAGGAATGCGGACCAGACTGGTCTACTTACAATTCCCCTACGTTTCCCCATCTGTTGTAATTTTAATTATAGTTCCCTTTAACCTCATAGCGTTAGTGCAGTCAGTTTATATGTCTTCTCTTGTCTGTTGCAGGTAAGTGGTCCTGCCGCTCGTGCCTTTAGCAGGCTGACAAGTAAGTTCAGGTCACTAGCCAAGGTACACCGCGTGGCAATGGCCTCACTTTCTGCCCTGTCTAATTCATTCCTGATAAGGGGCAAACTTCCGGTATCACATATCTGTATTTCAAACGGAAAGTAAATTTTGTCGGCGTGAGTGTATCTTCGGCTACCGTCTGACAACTTATTTTCCTGGAAACTCTGTCTCAATTATTTAATGAAATAATCAACACGGTACATTATTAATTCATGGAATGTGTAAAAAAATACTATTATTAGACCGTACACTGTTTTGCAGTCACTGTGCCCCTGGGGTCGACTCAGCTTCCAACAGAAATGATTACCAGGGGTATGTCCTGTGGGGGGGGGGGGGGGACGGCGGCCGGTGCGTAAGGCTGACAACCTTACCACCTTCATGTGCCGATGGTCTGAAATTCTGGAAGCCTCAGCTTCCTGGAGCCCTAAGGGCCCGTTATGAATTTGTGTTCTGTGTTGGCTATTTTACCAAACAAAACAGAAGTGCAAGGTGAAAACGTACTGCAAAATTAATCTGAATGTTATGCAACTTGTGGCCATATCGTCAGTATTTTGGATGTTCTCTAAATTATTTTGTTCATGTCGCAGCACTACATTACATGAAGTTCAAATCGAACATAAGCCGTGTAAGGTCTCCGTTCTTGTGGGATATGGCGCCGCGTCACTGGTTGATTGCTGCCCGAAATTTCGAGATCACTACGCTGTCTCGAAATCTCGGGCATCAGTGAGGCATCGCTGCATTCCAAAAGAATGAAGACCTCAGTTGCACTGCTTCCAAAGTCAACAACTCGCACTGACCCTGCATGTTTAAGTGGCACAAAATATAAGCTCTATTAACCTCTGCTTTTTTAACTCTTTGTAGCCCAGTAATTTACGTAGCACCAGTTTCGTACATTCAAAAAAACTCTACGTTCTACTAACAGGATATATTCGTGTGTTTTGTATCAGTTTCAAAACAAATCGTTTTCATTTCTCCACGCAACTTTAAGTAACTGGTTTTTATAATGCTTTCTGTGCGGTAGGATTGAATCTTGAAATGCAGTTCAGGTTAATTTTTAGACTTTAAGCGTAGGACCGGGTTTGATTCCTGACCAGTCATTGTGAAATTTGTCGTGGACAAAGTGTCAAAGGGACAGGTTTTTCTCCGAGTACTTTGGGTTTCCGTCTTCGTTATCATTCCGCCAGTGCTCCATACTCATCTTCATCTACATGGTTCTCGTCGTAGCAGGAGGATATGTTGGCGAAAAACAGTGTTTCTGGGGAGGGAGAATCGGGGGAGAATTGGATGGAAAAGCAAGTTCACTTGATTTTTAAAGGGTTAATATTTGATGAAATGTAAGATTTCAGATTTTCGCGGTGGTGATGATTCACAATATGAGCGTCTGTTTTATGACACAGTATATTTCGATTAGTAGGTGCCAACATTTCGTAGGAACGTAATGTCTCCATCGTCAGGGCAGAAATGATAGTAGAAATATACGCCATTGGAGCATACATCTGCACTCTTGCTAAGTTTGAAGGAAAGAGGGAGAGAACGAGACAGACGAGAAAGTGAAAGTAGCAGTGAGAGAAACTGAATTTTTACGAGCGGAAATCTGATAGAAAATTCCGATTCCCAAGGTCCCTAGGCAGTACCAGCTCGTTGTTCTAGTAAAGACAAGTTCAGGAAGTGAAGTATGTAAAGTGATACGCAGTAGAGGGAAGTTGAGCCGCGTTTTTAATGCGTCAGGGCGAAATTTTAATGTTAACTTATGAAAACCTAGACAAGAAGCATGGAATTCATGTACCTACTCAGCATTTGCTCTGGGATTGTGCAAAATGACGGAGGATCATGACGAGTTGGACAGCCGTAATATCTTCTGGTTACCTATCAGCTTATAGCCAGCAGTCCGTCATTCAAATATGCATGTATGTGAACATGTGGAGAGTTGTACTGCAGAGGCCTGTTTCATACTATTCCTTTGTTATGAGTAACCAGTGGAGCAGGTAGTTTGTACGAGGGAAGGGTAAAAAATTGCCGATTTTATAATGTGGAATAGGCTTATACTGTGTGTCGTAACTTGTTATTTTAGGAATCATACATGAAAGCAACCGACAGATAAGGCATTGGGAAGTCTTCGTAGATTTCCTCACGTTAATGACAATTAGGCCTAACTTGTCTCTGTTCCATACCTGTACAAACTGTTGGTGACGCCATCTCAGGTCACCGCCCATTTAGTGTGCATAAAACGTAACTTTTCCGTTCCTTTGTTTTCCGTGTTGCTGGCTGGAAGTCGGTTTTTGTCTGGCAAATCCTCTGACAGGTCGTCTCGACACAGGTTTTTATTGGATTTTCTCTGTCTTTAAGCAAACGCTGAGACGATTTGCAAGTTCCTTGTTGTATTGTGTGCTTCCTAAGCAGCCTTACCATTTTAAATTCATTACAATTAACCCCTTTGATGTGGAGGAAAGCTAATTATCTTTGCAAATTATATAATTAATCATTAATAAGTGGGTACAAATTCCACGATCCTTGTTTCAAGCCTGAAATAAAGCGTTTCTTTCCTGTCTCATGACTTCCCTTTCCACATACTCTTCTACTGTTTCTCATCTCTCTCAAAACGTTTCGGAAAACTTACTGTCTGGCGCGCTTCAGTACATCCAGGCAGTGAAGGTTCAGACCGCACACAAGTCAGACGTACCAAACCGACGGTCTGGTATGTACCTGCGCCTGATTTTTCTGTCTACTTTCCTACCGCGGAGCTAATGAAGAACACCCAAAGATGTTACGAAATTTACACCGTACTTGTGCCACTATATGCGGTAGTCAGGGCTGTTACGATGTTATACACGTATTAGGCTTGAGTTTTTGGATATGATTCGAATCCTCTTTCTTAGTCCTTGTTTTTAAGTCCAGTAGTAAATTTAGTGCCTGTTTTAGCTGCTATATCAGGGGTAACCACAACGCAGCTCACACGCGTCGCTAGTGGATCTCACCCAACATGCCTGCAAAATAATAATCGTATAGTTTATAGGCGTATGAGGCCGACCGTGAACGGCGTTTTAAAAGATTTTCTAAAGAAATGAGACTCATAACTAACTGAAGTGAATCTATTTTATTTGGATGAACGGAAATAAGGAGCCATTAAGTAAGGAAAAATATTTCTTTTTTGGCGCATGGCTCTAACCTCAGTTGCATTCTAAAATGTGCCTCACGAAGCTCGTATAGCTGACCACCCCTGTTCTATGTACTCGTATTGCAATATTTGAAGGAAAACAACCCTGTACTGTTCAAAGGACGAGTACATATACTTGTTCGTACATTTGACGAATACAGTCGTATGCAGTTTTTCCCTGTGTGTGATGTGACGTTAGATTTACAGTAATCTATTTGTGTCGTTCATAAAAGAACATAAGTCTATTCAATAGAGTAAGGATCACAATTTGACGTACTTTATTGGAATGGGCCTTTCCCCATTTCTTAGACAGAATTTGAAGGATAAGGGGCTTTAAACTGTACTTTCACATGTAGTTATTTTGCGTCTTTTTTTTTTTCTGCCTCTGTATGGCGGTGTCGGCGGCTCCATCTCAGGTCACCGCCCGCTCTAAATAAATAACGAACCGCTCCTGTGTGTTGCTCATAAGGCGCTGTGGAAAGGGTCTGAAAACGGTACATAGCAGCTGGACGCCTGTTAGAATTGTTCTGCTGGGTTGGGATCTGCACATGTAGGCGCACTGGTGATTGGAAGATAATTTGGTCGTATAGCGGTGCTGTTTCAACCGCAGTGAACAGTATACCGTCTGTGCTAGGATAAATGTGTATTACGGGTTTGGGAAGGTATTTTAGTGGTCTGCTGTGATATATCCCACCGCTGTGGTGCAGAGCAGCTGTGTGGAAGGTATGGTCCGCAGACCGTATGCAGCCCTTCTATCTTTGCAATGCGACCCGCGACCTAATTTCAGAAACACGCAACAGAAAGGTATGCAATTCTAAGAATAATTATTTTATCCGTATTCAGTGTTTCCTGTAACTTTTTTTACAGCTGCGCGAACCTGCTACTGCTTTGAGCAGAAAATTTTTACACGACCCAACGAATGCGCGGCACTTTTAAAAGTTTTTTATAATATGCGTAACAAGAAAATTTACAATGAAAACTGAAAAATTCCAGCTGCGCGGTAACAAATTTGGTGTGCGCGGGAGCATTTCACTTACTGTGTGGCCACACACCTGCGCGACTTAGAGGGAACGTCAGCATTTATACAAAAACACTGTTCAGAAATACGTTGTACTATTGACAGTACTTCTAACACCAAAATACAAATGGCATTTCCACCCTCACATAAAAGTAATTATCGCGCTACTTGGCTTCGTTGCTTGTAGGTTTAGGAATGGCAGAGTAAAATGGTGCCTAAATGTTAAATACTTGACAACAGAGCGTGTGTCTAGAAGTGCTTCTGTCTTTTCCATTACTGTTGTTTTCTCTATTAGAACCTACGACTTTCAAACTGTGTACGGACAACAGAGCGTGTGTCTAGAAGTGCTTCTGTCTTTTCCATTACTGTTGTTTTCTCTATTACAACCAACGACTTTCAAACTGTGTACGATTACTGCATATCAGTTTTACCCTCCCCTCCAATACTGGCAGTACAGGCGAGGGGATTTAATCATTAATAACACACAAGTAAACGATAGGTTATTATCTATAATGTAGCCCACAAACATTTTTTTGTACCCTCGCACACGAAAGGTTGCTTACCGTTGGCCTAGAAGGGTAGGAGAAGAGTTACAAATTACCTCTCGGGGCATGTGGTGGCGCAGTTGGTTGAGACGCTGTGCTACAAGCTGGAAGTTCGCGGGTTCGATTCCCTAATATGTCACTGGAATTTTTCATTGACTTAATCCTTCCAGCCGCATTATGGCAGCTGAAATGAATGATGCTATTAGAGGCCGCAAATTTCTTGAGCACCCGGTAGACTGTTGCCTTATGACGATTGACTTTACCCCAGTCAGGATATAAGTAAAGTAAATGTATCGATTATTGTGAAACTTAAAATTTATTTTGTGATACCTCCAGACTGCGTTGCTCTGTAACAGCCTATCTCCCGGCGATGCAGTGATGACATTACCGTGAAAGCAACACCTTACACATTTGTTTGCCATACAAATCGTACACGTAGGCCCTTATATCATTGTAATGTCCTCACGGCTTTATTATAATCATAAAATAGATACGCGTTATCCTTACAAGTAGTACAAATATATTCCAGTCCTCGTGACACATTATGGCGAAAGCAACAGTGCACTTTTGCCGTGCGTGTAGTGCACGAATATGCCAATATAGTATTTCGATAACACATCACCAAAGGTCCTACTGATTGCACAGGTATGTGTCAATAGAACGTTCTGATGTCACGTTATGTGCACCTACACATTTGCTGACACATCATACGCCTACCCATTACAGTATCTTTCTGACGACACGTAGTCAGAGCGACAGCTGCACGAGGTGTCAAGATGACTGGCCACACCTTCGTATAGTTACGAGCTTAGGAAGGCGCGAAAGTATATTTCTACACACTCACCCATCGTCACGACATGGTGTAGTCAAACACAGGGACAGTCAGCATAGTAGGGCATAAAACAATTTCTGATTGTAAAAGCCATCAATGAACAAGGCCAGACACGTTTGACGCAAAGCATTTTGTATTGAAAAACAGCTGCACGGATATAGTTATGCTCTTCTAACAATATGCTGTGTATTTTTTCATCAACTCTTACACGAAATTAAAAGAAAATGTACAAAAAACTTTGCAAGTGTCCCTACTTGTTTCGGAGTGCTAAACACACCATCCTCGGGGGAACACACTGAACACTTAAAAGTACACAGCCTAGTTATTAAAATTGTTAAACGTCACTTCATGACACATATAACAACATAATATGTCATTGTACGGCGTCATAAAGTGGTGTTTTAACAATTTTAATAACTGGGCTGTGTACTTTTTAAGTGATCAGTGTTCAGTGTGTTCCCCTGATGATGGTGTGTTTAGCACACCGAAACATGTCGGGACACTTGTGAAGTTTTTTGTACATTCTATTTTAATTTTGTGTAAGAGTTGATGAAAAAATGCGTATTGTTGTAATAATACGTACACGGAATGGAACATTCTAAATTATGCTGTTCTGATCCAAGAAGCTAGGCCAGAGCATGTTTTCTGGGAGCAGTCTCATTCCTTGTCTTTTTATTTTTCAGAATATAATTTGGAAGTTTGCTATTTAAGTAGAGTAAGTGCGCTGAAAGTAATGGCAACCAGTCGTTACAGATGCGAGCTCATCTTGTCTGTAAATGGATTAATTAATGCTTTTATTTTGAAGATAGGTATGTCCAATCCCTATTTTGCTTCCGATTTTTTTTCCCCACTAGCTCGACAGCCTTGGTGAGTCTAGGCCTCCTCATTGTCGAGGCTTTGCGATTACACTTAGACGCATCACACTCGTTAGGATTCCTCTGGACGAGTGATCAACCCGTCGCAGTTGCTTCCAAATTAGTCAGGAATATTCATTCTGTCATTCTGTTCAAAAACCATGGCGGTTACTCACATGAGCTATCGGAAGCTTGAAATTTATGTAAATAACATCCACACAAATCCAGTTTATACCTCAGCAGTGGTTCCTTTACAGCGACCGACAGGTTAGTGCTATTTAGCGAAAATGTTAAATGATAAATAGGTGATTCAAATAGTAACCACTGTGTTTAAATACTGGTAATTCTACATTTGAGATGAGATATTGGAAAAGTCATCACTTGTGGGTGGAAAGCCCCGCTATCGACCCAGCACTAGTTGTATCTCAGCCTCCTCCGGTCATTGCGTACAGCGATGCGCATACGGGCCGCCGTCCCACACTTGCAACTGCCTTGAAATCCATGAAGCACAGCTCTTGTCTGCGCGAGAGTCCACGCAAGAATGCCAGAAACTTGTCTGGATCTACCGTAGTACTGTAGTACTTATATATTTCGGTGGCTGTTAGCTTGTGTAGAAGTTTTGACGATTAAACCCTGAAGGAAGATGTAAACAGAAATGCGATAGTAATATTAAAATGTATCTTAAAGAAATGGAATGGGAGGCCGTGGATTTGATTGATCTGGCTCTGAATAGGGGCACGTTGCAGGCTGTTGTGAACGCGGTTACGAAACTTTGGGTTTCGTAAAATGCGGAGAATTTTTTTTTGACTAGATGAGACCAACGGCCCCTCTAATTTTTTTTTACAACTGCGCGGACCTGCTACAGCTCTAAGCAGAAAAATTTTATGCGACATGACGACTGCGCAGAACTTCAAAAGTTTTTTTGTAATATGCGTAATAAGAATATTTACAATGAAAACTGAAAAATTCCAGCTGCCCGGCAACAATTCGTTGTGCGCGGTAGCATTTCAGTTACTGCACGGCCGCGCAGCTTAGAGGGCATGTTTGATGAGACAGTCTATTTCTTTATCAAGAAGCACTCTCCTCCATCGAATTAGTTATTAGCGTCGCCAGGTACGTCTGTCCGTTTTTCCACGTGTTAACGACTCAACTGCAGATGGGAATTTCATGAAATTTTATATGGTTTAGTTTTACAAAAGTCCCTCAGAATGTTCCTGTGTTCTATAAAATTTCACAACGCCGTAACAAGTGTTTCAAACGAAATGTTTCCTCCGACTTGTCTCTGCATATCTAATTCAGTTGCGGTGGAGCTCGGAATTCATGACGTACTTGGCTAGAAGTACCCCTTTCTCTCCAAGTACAGGGTTGCTTTTTTTTTTGAATATCAAAATGCCCAGTGGTTAAAACATTTATGAGCAAACAGCATTCTGGTTAATAAACTGAAGTAACTAACTAACTGCATGGAGCAGAGTCATTCTTGAGATGTTAATTACTGCTCAGCTAGTCAAGAAATCCCCCCCAGTATTTTATTAAACCCGAAGGTTTATCACCGTGGTCACCAGAGCCCACTGCCTGTCCGTATCCTGAGCCAGATGAATCCAGTTCATGTCGTTCCAAAGGATCTGTCCAGGTCCGAGGCTTTGATAACACGTTACGTCTTTACGGTTAAGAGTTGTTAGCCGCTCACCCAACCACCAAGGTGGAAGACCGACCCCTGTCGGATGTCCACAACTGCTTATTCAATACATTCGTACTTACCCTCCACATCGTGACGCCTTGTCGGCCATCCGCGCCTTGAGGACCCGCCAGGCTGTGGTGATAGGGAACCCCCCCCCTTATCGTGAAAACTAAAGTACACTTTATTATTATTATTATTATTATTATTATTATTATTATTTCTTACTGCAGTTGGGTTTTCACCCGGTGGCAGCAGTCTTACACCAGTACAGACACCACAATACAATAACACATACTTAAACGGAACAGCACAAATTACAGTACACGTATTGGCAGTTCACCATACAATACAATGTGCCTACACTAATACAATATACCTACGTAAGTACAATATACCCACTCAATTACAATATACCCACACTAATACAATATACCTACACAAGTACAATATACCCACTTAAATACAATATACCCATACAATTATAATATACCTACACAAGTACAATATACCCACACAAATACGATATACCCACACATTACAAAATACTTACACAAATGCGATATACCCATAAAATACAATATACCTACCCAAATACAATATACCCACACAATACAATATACCTACACAAATACAATCTACCCATACAAGTACAATATACCCACACAATACAATATACCTACACAAATACTCTCTACCCATACAAATACAATATACCCACACAATACAATATACCTACACAAATACAATCTACCCATACAAATACAATATACCCATCTTTAAAAACGGATTGAGAACAAGGATTCGAATAGCGTAAAAAAACTCTATCGCAATACTTGCACTTCTCTTTCACAGCCATGGTTACCGTACATAGTGGCAAGTGTACGGATCCGGGTCAGTGTAGTGGGTGTACTGACTAGGCTACGGTCTGGATGATCCAGCTTTAGAACCCCAGCAGGGTCAAGAGATTTTTCTTTTCCCCAAATCGTCGAAGCCGGTTCTTCGGCCCACACATTCTGCTATGCAGTGGGCACTGACTGCTATTTTTCGGGGATAAAGTAGTTGGGGTGTGATATTCACCATTCGCCAGCATGTAGTGTCCAAGTTAAGAACCGGTGGGGCTGTACTGGCCCTATATGCCTTCGGGGCGTGGACAGTGACAGCTCGACTGTTATTGGCAAAGGTACCAGAATACTTTGTACAGTATTGTTCTGTTTCTCTGTTAGTTCCGCGGTGCGTAACAGGAGACATATATATACAAGTTTACTCGTTACCAACTACTGCACAATAGTTACACATGCCCCTACATGTTTCGGCTGAACTACTTAGCCTTCATCAGGGAGTCATCCTCTATAGACATAAACAGCGTGCAGCGTGTCATAGAATGATAAAATATGCGTATATTACAGTTGTGATCGCTGATTTTTTACATATGATAAAATCATATGTTGATACATAAAATTCTGCTAAGTATAAAATACATAAATTTCAAAATATAAATGTGTTTCCAAACATCTGTTTCTTGATAATTTCCAATTGTGTGGGGTGTAAACCCGTGGTAGCCTATATTGTACAATCAATATAAATAAAGAAAATTCTGAATAATTTGAATTCGCTACTTATTAGTGTATCAACTGCACGGAAAAATGTCTAATATTAAATATAGGAGACATGTATGTTACCTTTACGCATTGTACTTAGACAACTTCCATCAGCAGACAACAGAAGTCTGCAATTTCTAAGTCGCGTCGCTTCGTGTTGTACGCCCCCGCCAACTGCAAGTGCTGGGCCGCAACTGATGTCATGGCAACAACACTCACTGCTGAGTGGACTACTCGATCAATTTGAACGGGAGGCTCTTGTTCATTATTCAATAAGAGTGACACGTGGAGGAAGTGACACATCGTATTCAAAGCGTGTTGCCGGTATATGCTTTCAGTTGTGGCTCCAACCGGTTTCCACTTTCCACCCTGTCATCACTGCAGTGGTTTCCCTTCGTCACCCTTGCCATCGCAAGACACTGACCACACCTGGTAGGGGTGAAAATTACAAGAAGCATGTAAGGTGTTACGTTTAAGGAGTGGAAGTTTAATAATCTAAATGGAGAAAACACTGTTTTTGATTAAGTATATTATTATTATTATTAGATATATCATCATCATAATCATCATCATCATCGTCATCATCATCAAGTGATTTCGTATTTTAAATAGAACCCATAAATTCTTATGAACATCATTATTGATTTTAGAGCTTAAAGTCCACGAGTTCTTAGACGACCATTTCTGTCCACTTGAAACGTTATTTTGTCTACAACAAAAAGTCGTTAAAACACCTAACCTCAGTATTTTGACAATTCTGTCAAAACGGCTGTCTTTGTGCTAACATTACATTAAATTTAATAGAATAAGCGTATGCACCAAGCGATGCTGCTACCTGGAGGTAAGCTACCTTTTGGTGAAGTTGGACACTGCAGTGCCGACTGAAGAACACATTTCACTGCCGTTCAGCGTTGCAGTCTTTTGCTTTTATTCGTAACTGATGTCAGCGCCGATGTTTACTGAGTTATGTAACGACAGGGTGATATAACAGGCTTTAGCCATTTACATGTGTAAAGATAAAGATAATAATAATAATAATGTGTGCTGGGCGTGTAGTTGACATTTCTTGCGTTTGAGCGACCACACCAATAAATAAGTACTTAACAATAATAATAATAATAATAATAATAATAATAATAATAATAATAATAATAAATATGACAGTTAACCTAGCTACGAGCCAGAGTCAAACCTTGTTTCTAATGCTCATCGCGTAATAGTTTCAATAATTATACGCCTGAAATTAAATTCCTCAGTAGAGTATTGCCAGGATGGCCGTCGATTGCAGTTTGCCGCTGGAAAGTCTTCTGGAATGATAGTGGTTGACTCCAATCGCACTTACAATGTTGGTATGACCTTTGTTTTCACATTCCACATGCGTCGTAGGCCTGCTTTGCTTGATAGAGTCTCGTATTTTACATGTATATTAATCCCGGGAGAGATGCCGCGGCGGGAGAGATGCCTCATTTTTTAGTTTGGTGGGTTCTGTTAATCCTCTGCAGACCGCAGCACATGTACTTATTCGTTGAGCCTAGAGAAGTGTTGTGAGTGAATATAGTGAATATCGGCGCTATTCTACGAGACTTAGGACTGATTTTATGCGGTGAGTTTATTTCTTTTATGCTCGAACTTTTTCTAGTGTTCATGAAATGTGTCTTAATGAGTTGCAGTCGAAGTACTTATGCCGTCACGGTACATTAGAGGTTTACAGCATTGTTCATCTTGCCTTCACATCATGTAGCCGCCATGTTTTTCATTCCGTTCTGCAAGTGGGTGGGGGGGGGGGGGTTGCGGCTTCTCTCCCTGAAGATTGGGAGAGACGCTGCAAAATATTAAGGGAGAGATGCCGCACTTCAACAATTCCAAATTAGTTTGGAAACGTCGTACATATACATTATAGAGTACTAAAAACTATCTGTTCAATTGCTCTATCATCTTATCCCCAGGGTAAGATGTGTATATGAACCGGAAATAGTCGTACATTAGCACCCACTTATTTATCAAGTGGTTCACACAGCATTTCCTGAAACATAAAACTTCAGAGAAGGTCTTTCTAGTTTTAGATGACCACAGAGCTCATTGTAGGTCCCGTTTACTGCTTCAGGCTGCTGTTGAAAATAACGTCACTATCGTTTGTCTACCGAGTCACTTACTCACGCCTTACAGCCTTTAGATAAGTGCTTCTTTTGGCCTGTAAAAAGTGATGTCAAAAACGGTGCCGTAGCTTGGATGAAGCAGAATCCACAACGGATAATCACTCGATATCACATGTCGCGCCTCATCGGGTTTGCGTGGAATAAAGCTGCTTCCATGGGTGTTGATATAAGTGCTTTTGAGTCAACGGGTATTTTTCCTTTGAACCGCATCAGAGTGCCTGAATATTTCTTCTCCATTTTTGATACCATCGAAGCTGTACCTTTTGTGGCTGCGATATTGAACCAACTCTGTGTGTTATCTATCTCAGCAGGAACTTCACTAAGTACTCTGAATACTACACAGCATTCTGACACTTCCCCTGAAGAAGTTACTCTTACCAGACTCTTGTAGATCAGTCTAGTACCGAAAATACCAAGAAAATGTTCAATTTCGGAAAAACAACTTTTTTTTGTTCCCACGGAAGAAGCTAATAATACCGCGGAAAAGCGAAATACTCAAGAAGAAAATAATGTCAAAGAGCAGAGGAAAATGGAAAGTGTAGACACACCCAATACTTCAGATTTACAAGATCAGGAAATGTAGAAAAAATCTAATTAACCTTTTGAAGCCTAGCGGCAAGCTTACGTACCACCAGGTTTAACATTCAAAAATCCTGCATGGTGCCCACATTACATTTACGTGTTGTGTATGGGTCTGAGAGCAAACAGCAACGTTTTCCTTATACAGCATTAGCAGATTCTTTTCTATAACTGAGATGGGTAGTGTTTACTGCGCGGTACGTACTGAGATCTTGTATAAAACAGATACATGTCGTCTTTAAAGGGTTAAAATACGGTATTCATAATCAAGAGACACCTGAAGATTCTGACACGAAATGCTGTGTGTGCTGGGTAAACTACTTGCAAACAACTAAGGAAGATGGCTGAATCGAATGTGTGAGTTGCAGAAACTGCCTGTACGGGTTCTGTTTTCCACACAAAGACAAATGCGTCGACTGTGGTACAAAGTTACTGCGAGAGAAAAACAGCAGTATGCAGAAGGCGATGTAGATTATTTCTTTCACTGAAGTTTAAAATCTTGACTTCATCGAATGAAATATTGTGTACTCGTGATATATTTTCTATTTTAGTGTTGCTATTTCTTCTTTACTTTGAATACAGTTCAACACTTTTAATTTACTTAATTGCTTCTAGAATTCACGGGATACTTTCAAAGAGCGACATACGTCCCTACATGGCGGCGTCTATCCCCGCCAAAAAGCGGCGTCTCTTCCGGCCTATCTGGGAGAGACACCGCAGAGATAGCTTTTTTTCTTCGCCCTGTAACTCAGAGACTCTAATTTCTACAGACATTTCGCACACAACTTAGTAAAGTGGAGACCTTGAATATAATATCTGCGAATTTTCAGCCGCTTCGACAGTTTTTGGATGGAGTTACAACTGAAGTTGCAAAACGTGTGGCGTCTCTCCCGGAATTACCCTAGTATATTTTTAAGCTTCTTTATCAGTGCCCGCTTGTATAGGGTGACACAGAAACGTATGTCATCTAATACGTTCCTTTTCTGTCTGTGTGTATGATAACGGTAAGTGCATGTTACATATTGCTTGTTAGGACGTGAACGTTTGCAGTTGTGTCGGAAGTCTGTCCTGCTACGTCGGAACCTAACATCCTGCCCGCCGTAGATTAGGCTTTCCAGCAAAACACCTAGGTCGTAGAAATTGCCGTATAAGCACGGCGCACTGCTAACCGCGTTATTAAAGTTGCCATTTTCCGGGACATGCCATGTAGGTATGGTCCAGTAGATCGGTACCAACTTACCGGGTGAACCTTTTGTATCCGTTTTCAGGGTAGTTCATTCTAAACATCGACACGTATTCACAAAACCACACGATGTCACATCACAGAAGACTGTAGTCTTAATGCTGATCGCCGCCAGAAACTCCACTTATCCGTATCCTGAGCCAGATAAATCCACTACACGCCCCTCCCCCATCGTATTTTATTCAGATAAATTTTAATATGTAACCGTCAACTTCTAAGTCTTCCCGGCCCACCAAAACCGTGTATGTATTCATTTCTCCCCTCCCTCACGCGTGCCACTTGCTCTGCCCATGTCATCATCCTTAATTTGATCGCTCCAAAATGTCTGAAGCTAATTTTAAAGTGGGCCCTCCCGTTGTGCGTTCACAATAAAATTATAGGAACTTCAAAAGGCTGTACAACACAACATTAAATTTTCAAGGTATATTTAAATATTAAAATTACACACTACATGTTTCAGCACTTTTCTGTGCCCTATTCAGGTGTGACTGCCACAGAACCTCTCCATACAAGTCGTTATTGTTATATGTCATATATCAAGTGAGATCTCACTGGTGTTGCAGAGTAAAATAATTGCAAACCAATTATCACTTTATATTATATATATATATATATGATGTGTACCTCCCTGCTGATGGTGAATACACCGAAACATGTCGGAGGAGTAGAGTAGATTGATATAGATTGTATATTATAATTTGTACATTTGGTTGCTTTTTAATTATACAAAACAAGATACTGTGTTTTATGTCGTGTTGAGAATGAAACATAAATGAACATTTACGACACACGTTGGGTGTGTCCTATTGCCTTCCGAACACAAGCATGAATTCCCATGAAAATGCCTCGAGTCACGCATATACACAAATGCATTCGCTGTCGCTCGGGTTTTTGGCCAGGTACGATGTTAAGTGTACTGTACACAGAACGCTGCAGTGGGAAATCGTACTGACGAAGAATTGTAAGCATATCAAAATGAACGCCAGTATCTAACTCTATGGAGCAGAGTACTTCTTGATAAGCTGACAGTGGCTTAGTTAGTCAAATTATCCCATTTTTTGTCCCTTTTTCTTTTTAATTTTTTATCGCAGGAGCGAATTTGCATAACCGTAATTAAAGCCATGTTTTTGCAGTAATATATCCTCATTTAAAGGCGCGTAACTACTGAGAAACTACCAGTATAACAAGTGATTTTAAAAGACTACGTTTGTTAAAAATACCAAGTGTTTTAAAATAATGAAACTTAACGCATATATCAGTTTAGCAAATGTCAGAAGTCTGAATGCGATTGCTTCTACGTTTTATCGTTATAACGGGTCACGTACAGTTGATGGCAGTAAGCTCGTTATAACGGGTCACGTACAGTTGATGGCAGTAAGCTCGTTATAACGGGTCACATACAGTTGATGGCAGTAAGCTCGTTATAACGGGTTACGTACAGTTGATGGCAGTAAGCTCGTTATAACGGGTCACGTACAGTTGATGGCAGTAAGCTCGTTATAACGGGTCACGTACGGTTGATGGCAGTAAGCTCGTTATAACGGGTCACGTACAGTTGATGGCAGTAAGCTCGCTGTTTCATTTCCGCTCGCTCATTACCAGCACAACCTGCTTGCAACTGATTTGAAAGGCCCTCGACATTTATCTGTTTAGACACGTTTCCGCTTAGTGCAGTGGTTAATTTCTAAATGAACCTAACTCACAGTGCACGTCTAATCTGTTCACGATGCAAGTAATTCTATTTTGAAATCAAATTTAATATTACTCTCCTACCTATTGCATGTACCTCCAGGCTTCATTAAAGTTACCGACCAGAATTTCGTTTGCTTTTCTCATATATTTCGTGCATATTATGTGTGTGTGTGTGTGTGTCCTGTCGTGTTTTTCTTGACTTGGTTACGCCCATAATTGTACAAAATGTGAAGTTTCTGGTGTTATTTCTTCATAGGTATCAATGTTTTCCTCAGCACTCGTAATGCAGATCTGCACCATCTGTAGCCACGCTGTTGTCTCCGTTTTGTCGTTTTCTTTCCCATTGTTGTTATGATTTTTCTCTCTCTCTATTTCGCCATTCTTCCACTCAGTTATTCATCACGTACTTTTTACGTGGGCCGGGATAGCGTAGGCTACGGGCTGGACGGTCCGGGGATCGAATCGCGGCAGGGGCGAATTTTCCGCACCCGTTCAGAGCGCCCCTGGCGCCCACCCAGCCCCTATGTAATGGGTACCGTGTCATTGCGCAGGGTAAAGCAGCCGGGGCGTGGCGTTAAGCACCCACCCCCATCTTGTGCCGCGGTTAAAGAAAGAGTATAGCTATACCTCTACTCTTTCTCCGTGTCTTACTGTTAAGTTATAGGGTGAAATTTACCTTTATTTTATCGTATCTTTTATGCTGTAGGCTTTCGTTATCATTGACAATGGCTTGAAAGTACAAATCTGTGCAACTCGTACGTGTGTAGAACATGTGTCTGCGCGTTATTTAATGTTTTGTTTTCTCATTTCAGGGGTTTCGGGAAACAAGGATTCCAGTGCCAAGGTAAGTCGTTTCAACTAACTTATCTTCTAGGGAAGTGGAGATATTCAGTATTTGATTTCGAAATTTTTTTGTAAATATGTATATGTACGACAGTTTTGATCCCCCGTCTTTAACTTTTCTAATCTAGTAACACACTTTTTTTTTTGAGAACGTTGGCAAGTTTTTGTTTGTGCTGTGTATCCCCACAGGATAAGAACTGGCATGATATGACCTTTTCCCAAAGCAAGAGACGGCATTTATGCGGTTAATGGCGACGGTCAGACAGTTACGTAACTCAAATTAGGTTACTAAGTGCTTCCTTCACGTCCCTGTGAAGTCATTTTTCATTAATTTCCCTGACGTTCGGAGACGTACTGTCTGAGCTACTGACATCATTAGGCTGACAGTTAACAGCACACATTCCGCTATTCTAATAGTCCAAGCGACGATCTGAGAATTCCTGGCCGTTGTATTAAGTGCGCCTTTTATGTTGGCTTAGAGCTGTCTGTCTTTTCTGTCGCTGGTCACGTGCGATACGATTGTATTTCGCTCGAATGAACACGTGACGTCACAAGTTCATTGGCGCGAAAGTTCTGCATTATTGCGGCTGATATTGACACAGGCAGGTTTCTGTTACAGATATTCGTTAAAACAACAAATTCGTTCTTTTTGTTTCTGTATTTTTCTGATGACATAATTTCTTTAGTAGAAAACCATGAATTGTTGATTTGAATTTTGAAAAAACTGCAGTAGGCGTGGTTTTCGCTTACTAGTCCAAAATTGTTTAGAACAGTAATTTACGGTGTTTCTTAACGAGATGCCTCGTTTGTTTCACCCAAAGAGCTATGCTTGTCCGTGATTTACAGCAATGCATGTATGCCTCTACATGGCTTAATCTTTTTATTGCGTAATTTGACCCTTTAAAGACGAAGCTTATCTGTTTTATATAAGGACTCTGTGCGTACCGCGCTGTAAACACTCTCCACTTCGGTTATAAAAACCAGTCTCTTAACGTTTTATGACGCAAAAGTTTCTGTTTGTTCTGAGATCCGTACACAACACATAAACACAATGTGGGCACCACGTAGAATTTTTTAATGTTAAACCTGATGGTATGTAAAGTTACCGCTAGGCTTTAAAAGTTAACTACATATCGCCCTTCTAGTGCTGAGTTAGGGTACAGTCACTAGTTGCGGAGACTGTACTAGTTAGATTGTATTGTCTACCAAGGCCGCCAGACAGCAGAACTTGTTCTCAGTTATGTGTGTAATTGTAAGTTTGAATCAGTAATGTGTAATTAACACATCACACAGTATCGTAAGAGTGAAAGTTAACACATCCCAGCGCCATTAGAGAATGGTTTGCTCATGTCTAGCCTATGTCATATAATTGAACAGTTTCTTTTTTCATTCTGTCTCTATTATACTCTATTCGCTATTCGTGAAATATATGTATACAGGGTGTATCTATAATACTTGGACAAACTTCAACACAAAAAAGTTCACATAAATTTATGTCCGGAAATCGGTGGTTTTTGAGTTTAATTGAAAGGTTATATTAAACAACAAATACCATAACTTGTAATATTTTAATTACAACTGACATAACACATGTCCCGAATTTAAGAACGTTTGAGTTATTGTTGTTTATCAGTTCGCAAGAAATGTTCAAAATGTCCTCCACTTAAATTACTACACGCAATGACATGCGTGATCATGGACTGTCGCGCTATTTCAGAGGTCGCGGTGCGATTTCGAATGGTTTGATTTTTTAATCGGGGCTGAATACCCTAGGGATTTTGAGTGTCCCCACAGATAAAAATCTAAAGAACTGAGGTCGGGTGAACCTCGGGGCTGTTCCTTATGTATTGATATGACCTTTTTTTCTCCTTATTTTGGTGTGGGTAACGCACCTGAAGTTTGTTCGAGGATTTTAGATACACCCTGTATTTTGAAAAATGGGCTTGTGCCCAGTAGATGGTTCTTGGACTAAGTGTATCGTTGTTAGTATTAAGTTATGGAAAATATTCGGGCCAAGCTCACTAACATTATCCCAAGGAATCATCGCTGTCACTTTCTTCAAAGTGTTCGCCTGCTCTAAGTAAACAGACGAGCTGACGTTTGTTGTGTTTGAAACACAAACACATGTTTAGAAATTTGGTGTCATTTACAAACATGTTCAGAAGTGCAGCGACACCGCCTCTCCCGCTGTTTTGTATTAGAAGAGCTCAGAACGCCTACCGGAGTGTTAGCTGTCCTGGATGTTGTTTTGCATAGGCCTGTTTGTAGTTTCGTGTACAGCAAGACTCCGTTGTGACGTCATGAAAGGGCCAGAATACTGTGTGTCATTACAAACGGGTGTTGTTATAACCGAGCAATATGATGTTGCGGTTAACAGTGAGGAATTAACTGGTACCACAAAATATCTGACGCTGACGCTATAGAGGAGGTGTCGCATAAACTGATGTCGTTATAACCGGGTTAGACTGTATTTCCATCCTGTTAATGTTGCAGTAAGACGTATGTCTAATTCACGGTGAATACATCGTTTTATTGAGAAATAAAATGATAATTTTTTTTTGTTATTTTGTGTAGACGTAGACTTATTGATCCTTGAACCCCCTTGAACTTCTTCGTTGTTTGCATCGTACTGTATTTATGGGGGAGGAGGCGGAATAACGTAGTCGGTATAGAGACTCGCTACGGGCTGGATGGTTCGTGGTTCGAAGCCGGGTGGGAACAAGAGATCTTTTCGTCTTAACACGCTTTCAGACCGGCCCATTTACAATTGCTACCAGTGGTTTCCCGAGGGTAAAGCGGTAGCGGTGTGGCGTTGGCCACACATCCCCATTCCAGGTTGAGAATGAGTGGAGCTAAACCTTTATTCCCTTCTGTGCCTGCGTGGCATGTTGAGGTGGGGCCTTTACCTTGTATTTATGAGCATTTAGGTATGTGGATCAGATTTGTGTAGCAAATTGTGTAAAGTTTGTTTCACATTGCTTAAATAATCGGCCCAATTTGTGTAGCACATCGTATGTAAGATTCTGTTTTTAAATGTTTAAATTAAGGGTCACTTTTGTGCAGCACATTGTCTAAGATTTTGTTCCTAAATGCTTAAATAATGGCCCCCATTTTTTTGTAGCACTTAGTGCAAAGTTCTTAATGCTTAAATGATCAGTTCCTTCGTTGCCATGGATATGCGAAAGCAAATACACGTTTAAGCCTTACAGTTGTGCTGTTCTGGATCTTGAAGAAAAGAAAAAAAAAAACTGAATGAAGTTAACAATTGATTGAAATAACTGCGCATGCGCAGATACGAAAATTTCAAATCTAATTTGTGATCTGTGGCAGTGGAAATGGCTGCCGGTCTCTCCCAAGCCCCAGACGCTGACGTGAGTGATCAGGGTGCTCGGCCGTCTGAACTGATGGATACAGCTCTGTGTTATTAATGACTGCTAACTCGATAACACATGTTGTGCCGAGATATTGTTTAAAACAGGAATACAACAGGTCGGAAATTGCACGAGCTGGGGAGGGGGGGGGGTGTTGGTGGGGGGGAGTGTGTAAAGTAGAGCAAGAACATGTGCTTAACAGACACCTGCTTACATTAAGGATCTGTTACGGCCAACAAGACGTTGAGCGTGGAGCTGAAGACTCTTCTTGCCGTAAATAACTTGCATGTAATGAGATGCTTCGACGCGCCTGCCATCTGGAGGTAAACGGAAAATGGATATGAAACGTCAGACTTTCTGTAGCGCTGGTTTGTACGAACCTATTTCGCTACTTGTGTAAAACACTTTAAAATTCAAAGGGGAAATTTTGACAGCTGGCATCTGTGGTTATGATTTACACAGACAACCGTCAGATAATCTACTCGTAATTATTGAAACCCTGAACGGATACTGTGAAATCACCTTTCGTGACCTTGAAATTTCTTGAAAAGCAGCTTGATAAAACGAGCGGTGTCACTGGCTGCAGACAACTTGTTACTTTCAAAGGTTGAGGCTACTGTACCGACCCAAGGATAAAGTACCTGTCGACTGCTTCATGACGACAGATGGTTCTTGGAAATCACTGTTACCTGACGTACGTATCCGTAACTGTACGAACGACGTGCTACGTGTGGACAGAACAACGACAGACTGCAGGTCTTAGGCTTTTATGCGCGTATTAATTTTTTGTGATTTTATTAATTTTTTGTGGTTTTATTAATTTTTTGTGGTTTATTTGACCACGCTTTCAGTGGCTGCGAATATTCATGGTCGACTGATGTAGCGATTAGTGAATAATGAATTTTGAAAGGGTATGGGTGGAAGCGGAATTTTCCTGATTTAAGGTACTATACCGGCATTAGTCCGCGAACGACGGTCTTTGGACAGGTGTCTGAACAGTACGAATACGCGGTCGGGTGACGTAGGTTTGGTTCTTTCGAATAATTAGCGGTAGAGTTACAAAAATATTGAAACACTGGTCTTCAAAAAAATGTGGTGAGAGTTGTGTAAAGGATTTATGTGAGTATAACAACCAGTGGTGGGGCTGTGTAAACGCGCAGTTCGGCTAACGGTGTCGTACAAGAAAAGATTGTTACAGACCGGCTGAGTGGAGGCCCTGCGCCATAATTTGTGTCGGATGTAATTAACAAGAAAGCAGCACACTTATTCTTAAACCCGAAATAAGTCGTAAAATTTTTCTTTCTTGCTAATTTTGTTACCTGCGATGTGTTTGGAAGACAGCAATTGTAATACCTACTGTCACGAAAACCTCATATCTGACAGGGTCTGCGTTATTTTTTAGATCTGACGTTTTGCCAACGTTGAAGATGAACATTCTGTCTTATTGGGTGTGACGTCATGTAGTCTGGCAGAAATTTACAAACTTTGTGTAGCAGCCAGGTGCATCCGTCTTCAAGGACATGTTTAAGTTCCCAGAACACACTGTTATTATTAATGCATTATACGTGTTGTCCAGCTTCGTGAAATATCAAATTGTGTGTCACATTAAACGGTAAGAAAACGAATGTTTTAGGCGCATTTACATAGTCGCGAAAAGCGCCTATTAGTTTCGTCATGCCTATGCGTCCGTCCTTCTGCCCGTCTTTCCGCATGTACAGCGCGGCTGCCATTGCACGGATTTCCGTGGAATTTGATAATGGGAACTTCTATGAAAGCCTGTCCAGAAATTCCAAATTTGGTTAAAATCGGTCAAAAATACCTGCCACTTTACGTGAAGACCTAAGTACGTTTTGTTGTTGTTGGCGATGTTAAATCGCCATAAAAGCGTTCTCTTCGGTTGAAGTTGTATTAGACTATTAAGATAAGCGAGGAGGTATAAATATTACGCGAACGCGCCACGATGTTACGTTCTATATACATAGTCTATCTTGTCATATGTCCTAACGGGGTCCCAGTCGCGGTCAAAATCGCTACGCATGGTCCAAGTACAAGCTTACACTATATGCTCCTGCAAAGCAACATATTGATTGCATTAGTAGTTTGAACAATGGGCTGTATTTATAGCCTGAGGATAGTCTGTAACGTACTAACTTGTAGCTATTGCATGGCTATGCTTGTCTGCAAGGTCGGCGATCATTCAGAATTAAAATTTAAGACGATGTATCTATATAAAGTAGGTTACAGAAGCACTGTACTGTTTTATTAACGATAAGCTGTTTTGCGCATTGCACTCGTACATCGGCGATGTGATTATTTTCTTTGACTCTGTATGTGGTTAGAAGTTTAACCCTTTAAAGACGAAGCGTGTCTGTTTTATATAAGGACTCAGTGCGTACCGCGCTGTAAACACTCTCCACTTCGGTTATAAAAACCAATCTCTTAATGTTTTATAAGGCAAAAGTTGCTGTTTGTTCTGAGATCCGTACAAAACACATAAACGCAATGTGGGCACCGCCTAGAATTTTTTAATGTTAAACTTGTTGGTACGTAAAGTTACCGCTAGGCTTTAAAAGGTTAAGGATGGAGTAGCCCTCATATTATGAAATTAATGTTTACTGTTGTAGGTTAAGAAGAGATAGGGCGTAAAGCTTCGATTTGCATCTAAAAATGATGCTGCAAAACTTCAGCATTTCTCTAACGACCACGACTCTTGTATATATTGTCGAGAGTAAGGAAGTAAATTTTGTTATTTTGAGGGTGTTTATTCCGTGCGTTGTTCCAATGAAGTATAGTCAATTTATTGTACCAACTAAACACACACAACTATTCACATATGAATATTACACATATTGCTCCGACATGTTTCGGCTTTCAGAATGCCATCTTCTGGGAGCACGTAATGCCTAGTTTAAAACCAGCTCTCAGTGTGTGGAACCATAAAAAGTGGCTTGTTTACTGACAACTGGTTTTAAACTTGACATTACATGCTCCCACAAGATGGCGTTCTGAACGCCGAAACATGTCGGAGCGATGTGTATAATAATCACGTGTGAACAGCTGTGTACATTTAGTTGGCTTAATAAATTGACTGTACAGAATTTTATAACTTTATGTATCGTGTGTTGCGTGCGTTGTAGGACACAGTAGAACTGCATTTCTGTACGTATTAGAGAGAAACGAAGAAAGCAGTGGTTAAAATACTCGTATTTCATTGATCCTCTAACAAATCATATAATGTAACAAGAAGCTGAAGTGAGACGTCGACACCACATGAATGGCGATGCTACAACGTCGTACTATTTTACCGTGACCTGTGTGCCACAGTCAGATATACTATGGCTGCGGAGAGAAGTCCCATTGGTCGACCGCTCCACATCTGTTCCAGCGTGCTTCTGTCCCTACCAATAATCTGCCCATGTTAGTAGCAATAACTCCGGGGTAACGTTCGATACCGACATTCACTTAGGGCTCGTTGATGCAGACTAGTGGAGGTTGGAGCCAGAGACGAGAGTAGGCAAGAGATGGGGAAATCTGGGGTGCTGTAACCCCCATCATCCTTGGCCCTTGTTTCTTTGGCCTACATGTAATGCCATCACGTGGGCTAAACTTTACATTCTGTGTTGCTATGAAAATGCAGTAAAATCTGTATAAAATGATAGGGCTAGCTTCTCTTAACCTTTTAAAGCCTAGCGGTAACTTTACTTACCACCAGGTTTAACATTAAAAAATTCTACGTGGTGCCCACATTGCGCTTATGTGTTTTGTACGGATCTCAGAACAAACAGCAACTTTTGCCTTATAAAACATTAAGAGATTGGTTTTTATAACCGAAGTGGAGGGTGTTTACAGCGCGGTACGCACTGAGTCCTTACATAAAACAGATACGCTTCGTCTTTAAAGGGTTACTATAACCATTCTTGTTAGGAAAATGAGAAAGTGTTGGGAAGCTACCTGTCATGGACGGAAACCTATTAAGGCGGAATAGGAGGAAATTTGACAGAGGAGTGTATACCTCAATGTGCAAATAGGAAAGGGCACGGGGCGCATAAATGTCGGGTGACTAAGTTTTGTACGGTGGCGCCTAATATTTGGGTGCTGAGTGTGGAATTTGCTTCATATAATTTTTATGGCGTCGAAATTTTTGAGGTGGCTCCTAGATTTTCTGAAACTTTGTGGAACCCTGGAAAATGGGAAAGGAAAACAGGGAGAGGAAAATTACAGTGAAAATAAGAAAAGGGACTAAAAGTTAAAGAGGTGGAAGAAGGAAGGGGAAGGGGGTGGTAGGGAGGGCGGGAGAAGACTGTTAATAACCGTGTATCTTACTAGAGGTGTATGTTTTGAAGATTTAACGGCGACTGAATGCACTGAAAAAGTGTTTTCAGGTAAAGGCCATATCAGCATCTGGCGTTTCGGAGTCAGTCTTTACCTTTGTATCAGGGGCTCATCTGATGAATGACGCGGCTGTTTGTATGTATGCGTATACGTATTTCTTTCTGTCTGTCTCAGCAGCCTAAGTCGGTCATAGGCCGCCTGATTTTTGAGGTTTGTAGGTCACACATAATTACACACACCCGGTAGGACTCCGCTGAACGAGTGAACAGCCCGTCGCAGAGGCCTCTACCTACACGACACGCAACAAACACAACAGAGGAACATCCGTGCCCGAGTGCGATTCAAACCCGCAGTCCCGGCAATGAAGCGACTGCATACCGATGCCTTTGACCGCATGGCCGCCGGGATCGGCAAATATATACGTACCTATAGCTGGCCCTAATATTGACCGAGCCATCCCTGTTCAACAGGCGCGCACCCAGAGTTTTCCCTTGGGGGTGGGGGGTGGGGGGGCGGCTGACTCTAGAGCGATATATAATTTATGTTTGGTTTTAAAAATTATGTTACAAATACCATGTTTTAAGTACATCACACCATCTGCAACTGCATTCATATACGTAGGAGTATAACTACATGTTCCATGACCCAATCGCAGTGTCCTATCTTCTTGTTTTTTAATTTTATTAATTTATTTTTCAAAATTCTAATGTACTAGTCACCAGCCGATTTCAGTGGCTGATTTCGGCTGAAGTGGAAGTGGTGAAAAACTTTTGATATCATAATATCTACAAAATCTGTGTTTTTTAAATTTCGGTTTGGGGGGTTTAGTGGGGGGCTGCAGCTCGGCAGCCCCGCGCCCCGCCCTTGCGTGCGCCCCTGCTGTTCAACACCAAACAGCATTTTCCATTCAGTTTTCGTCAGAAGTACCAATGACCTGTAGAAGAAAACACGATATGTGATACTTTGTAGCATGATAGGACACAGGTTTAAGAAAATGCACGCTGCTCGCCAGGCGTTTTTTTCGGATGCCTGTACGTGTATGGAAACGGCAGTCACGCGAAGAGAAGATAGTCCGTCCGTGACCGTAACTCTTGCAGTGTTGCGACTTGGCGTGAGAAGTCCGTCCGGCCGCAGTTTGGATCATAAGTAAGTAATCAGTTGTGTGTACACATAAACTTCCTCCAGCAGTAATTTTCCGCCTGTACTTTTTGCATGTCGTCGTGTTCACTCGTCTTCTCCTTTAAATGTTCTCTTACGCGTAACTCACATGACAATAAACATGACCTGCAGGCCCTTATAAGGTCGTATGATATTACTGCGCATATGAGTCATGTGGTGTTTGAACAAACATGACTGATTTTCGCGAACCTTCGCGTGGATGTTATATCATTACGACCTACCGCGACATCGTACATACCCTTTGAATTTTGTGCTGTCTGTAATAATCAAATGACAGTTGCACGAACTGTTGAAGTGGAACCCAAACTTTGTTGTCCAGAGGTGACGAATAATAATGAAATTCCAAGAAACGAGTCAAGTTTATTTCTTCTCGTAGAATACATAACAAAATGTCGGCTGCATAAAATATGTATTTTCGGATCGATGGTTGTAACTTAAAGAACGGTTACAGCTGGCCATTTGGAATTTTACACCTGGAGTAGAGTATATTTCGTGCCAGTAATGACAAATATGGCGAAGGTGCGAATCTTCGAGGTCATGTACGAAAAAAAAATACGTATACAAAATCTGTACTTAAGTAGTACGCGTCTTCTTCCAACAACAACAACAACAATAACAACAACAACAACAACAATAATAATAATAAAAGCACGATATCAAGGAACTACAGAAAACAGCTGTATTGGGCACAGCACACACACTGCGGAATGTGCTAATGTAGAAGCACAAAGGAGTTTAATATTGAAGACAGCGCTATATGCACCATTAACAGTACGCGCGGAATAGCTGCAACACTGTATACCCTAGAAGCATGGTTTGTTTCAGGTATATAAGTGTGAATACCCTGCATAAAGGAGGTGGTGGTGGTGGTGGTGATGATGATGGTGATGATGATGATGATGATGATGATGATGATGATGATACTGTAACAATTGTCATGTCGTGTATTTAGTGTCTACGTTTCTGCCCAATATAATAGAATATTTTGGACTAAGTCTTGGTAAATAAGGTTTTTGGTTTTGGAGATAAATTTTTACTCCGCACAACACAGTGTAACATACCAGTCGTCTCTTGTTACATCACTTGAGCTAATCTGTATTTCTAAAACAGCTGTACGCATGCTTTGCAAAATGGACTCTAAATATTAGAATATATTAATGGTCTTAATTTATATAATAATATTATAAAAATAATAGCTTATAATAATAATAATTTTAAGACAGGAGACGCAATCCGGTCAATTGAATTGCGTTCTTTTGGGGGGGGGGGGTTCTTTGTAAAGTTGAATTGGTTTAACGTCATGTTGACGTCACAAAATTTGTACGACTGAAATTTGTGCAGTAAAAAAGTTTTCTTTCCCGTGTCATACCAGTATCTGGTTGTTTTGCGTTTCTTGCATGATGTACATAACATGAACACACACATAGGGCTGGTCGCATCTGTTCGCTTGTTTCATCCGGTGAGCAGCTGGGAAATTATTTTAAATACTGTATGAACCTTATGCCAGTAGGGGCCGCCTCATACTTTTTAATGTCCTACAGTCGGTAGTAAATAACATGGCGTACGCGCGAACTTGTGAGGCGGGGGCAACACTAGCAGCACTTGACATAGAATACTGCATTAATATGTGGTAACACATTTTTTAAAAACATGCAACTTTGATGTGATACTTCGTGTGCTTTGTTGTTTTTGGTAAAATAAAACAATGGGAGGCTACATGAAATGTGTATTTAACTTGGATTGATTGGCTATAACTAAACACCTGTTGCAGATATTTATTTGAAATCAGGTAGAGAAGCGGGTCACGAACAAATTCAAATATGAAATATTTTTATGCTAACAGTTAAAAACATGACGCCGTTGCGAATCATTCGGTTTATATACGTCAAATTTAATGTACCGAAATAATGTGTTTGAAATTCTGTCCTTTCCAAGAATATATTTTTAGCTTGTTGAACGACACATTATATGGCGTACAGTGATTGGTTGGTAGTAAATAATGAATTGGAAAGGATGCGGAGGGAGGCGTTCATGGCCTAGTTCAGAGCCTTATCTTGCCGTTTGCCTGGAGAAACTAAGGGATGCTACGAATATGTTCAGAACAGTCTGCATCCGAGCCGAGTTTCGAACCAGGAGCTTCCGGAATTTAAATTGGAAGCGATACGACCTCAGCCCGTTTTCTCGTTTTCCCAAGAATCAGTACTATTAATATAAGTTTTTAAGTTTGCACAGCTGGTGTTCTTGATATTATGGTCATGTGGGTTTTTATATCTTGTAGTGCAAATCCAGAAGACCGTCTTTTTAATAACAGCAATAAGTACAGCACTCCACACAATGCATAGGACACGCTGTAGCAGGACGAATCCGTATTTATTGGATGCAGATGCTTGTATGCACAGTCCATATGACCTTAAACAACTATAAAGGCCAGGAGTGACTGTTTCATTATTAATATTTTAACATCGCATTACTGTAAATTATGATTGTGGATTTAATGTGTTCCATGTCCGTGCACCATATTATACAAAAACACTAATCACCAACAAATGCACAAAGAGAGTTTTATCATCAATTGTAACACACTCCTACATATTTCGACCCTGCTGGGTCATCTTCAGGGAGAACTTTTTGTTATCGTTACACTAAGGTTGCACATTATAGTTGAGTGAGAATGTGCTGTTGACTGTGTACTGCGTTGTTTTTGGAGGCGTGAACTCTCTGCGTTCCCGGTCTGCAAGCCGGGACCGCAGACAGTTCACGCCTACAGTACACAGTACACAGTCAACAGCACATTCTCACTCAACTATAGAGTGCAACCTTAGTGTAACGATAACAAAAAAGTTCTCCCTGAAGATGACCCAGCAGGGTCGAAACATGTAGGAGTGTGTTACGATTGGTGATAAACTCTCTTTGTGCATTTGTTGGTGATTAGTGTTTTTGTATAATTGTGGAATTTGTTATGTTTTGGGTTTTTAGTGCTTTATTTTCTAACCGAATAACTTGATGTGATGTTCTTGTATTCTTTTGTGATGAACCCCTGAGGATGACAACTTGTTATCGAAACAAATGTAGGGGTCTCTAACATACATTATGTACGTATTCGATCTAGTGAATTTGTTTGTTGTTATGAAGGTTGTGACAAGGTGCACGGTGCATATAATATAGAGCAATAAGTTGTAATATACAGTATTTTATCAAAACTCTACTTGACTGGTATTCAAACCTACGACCATATGCACACGATTTTAGCACACTAGCGCGTGTTCCTAGTTACTGAGTGTTACGTCGATGGTACATAAACGTAGATTATCAAATTAAAATTATCTGTTTAATATAAGCCACTAAACGTTTTGGCATATGTTTACGTTATTTCTTCTCTAAAATGAACAGGTGCAAAGGACACACGTGCAGACTCTGTACAGGCTACTCCATCTTGTTTTATTTTATCGAGGCATTCTATTAGCTTGCACAGATCTGAAAACTTCTCATCTCCGCAGCTCAGATTTACCTCGTCTTCAGCTCCTATAACAAGATTATGTACAATTAGTTGCCTCAGAAGGCTAAGTGTTCTTGTTGTTTAATTAACAGTCTGTGTTGTAGATTTGAACTGTTCTCACATTTTTGTTACAATTTAATCAAAATGAAGGCACGTGTGAGAGCGACTGATGCAGCGGTACGCTTTTGGACTTGTTTTCGTAATACAGCCTGTCGTCAATGAGCAGTTCTTACGTCCTCCAAATCAGTGTTTGTGCAGGGCTCAAGTGGGGGATATTAGTGTCGAAATGAGCTGCTGGACTTTTGATGGGTGTTGAACTCAGTCAACAGTAAGATGAAGTAGGGCGCTTCGGTGTTGAACATACCGGACTTAGGATTAGATAAAATACGGATCTTTGGTGCTCATGTAATACATAGGATGTAGTTTAATTGGGGAGTTCTGTTATTGAACTGATTCACCAAACTTAGGACTAGGTGTAATGTGGATCATCGGCATTTACCTACTTCTTAGGACGTAGCTGAAGTGTGTAGTTACATTATTTAACTGATTGACCGGACTTGGGATAAGATGAAACGGGGAGTTTCATTGCTGAACTGTTGCAGCGTACTTAGCGTGATACTTGATGGGCAGGTTCATTAATGAATGGAGGCGCTGGATTTTCAGGATTGGTTTAACCCTTTAAAGACGAAGCATATCTTTTTATATAAGGACTCAGTGCGTGCCGCGCTGTAAACACTCTCCATTTCGGTTATATAAACCAGTCTCTTAATGTTTTATAGGGCAAAAGTTGCTATTTGTTCTGAAATCCGTACAAAACACATAAACGCAATGTGGGCACCACGTAGAATTTTTTGATGTTAAACCTGGTCGTACGTAAAGTTACCGCTAGGCCTTAAAAGTTTAAATTGGGGAGCTTCAGTATTGAAGTGTTGGAGCAGATTTTGTTATTAGACTGAAGGGACAGTTCCACTGTTGGCCTGATTCACCAGACTTAGGATGGTTGAATGAGTGTGCATTTCGCCTGTTTATCTAATTCACTAGACGAGGCTAAGTGGGTAACATCAGTGTTGAACTCACTTGTGCAGGGTGTTTTAGTGCCTTCTGTTCATGACAGACTTTGTGAGTGTTATTTTTGTATATTCCACTCGCTGTAGTATTAAAATATTCTGTATTTTGCTCACAGAGTAGGGTTTTGTGTTTGTTTTCTTTTAATTTTCAGGGTAAACTGAGACTGTTTTCTTAAATAGCATTAAACGACTGGTTTATGTAGTGAAGTCAACGTGTTGCCTTGTGCAATAGAAATTGTATTTATAAATATTATCTCCAACAATTTCAACCTTCAGTAATGAAGCTAATAGGGTAACCCGTTCCATCCTTCCAGGGCCGGCCCATCCATTCCTGCCGGTCTGTGGGAACGCCGATTTCTCCGTCCGAGCACGCATGCACGTGTTTATATTATTCATCTACTGCTGTGCTAGCCGTTTCCATATGTGCCTTTGTTGATCGTAAAATAATGCACAGGCATGTCTCGAAATATGCGTATGACATGGGACATTAGGACATGTCTGCTATTTTACGCCAGTGGGATTTTGATAAGATTGTATGCTTTATTCTCTGCTAAATCTGTCGACATGTTGGCCGCTCATTTACCATAGCATGAATCCTGTCTTGCTAAATAAGAGGGACCGAAGATCACGGTCGCGTCTGTAGCACTGATGCTTCGTATTCGGCAGGTTCTGGTTTCAAATCTCGGCCATGATAGCGACTGTCATGAGGGTTTTTATATTTCTCCTCTTGCCACACACATATGTAAAACAAATGAGAGGTAGGTCACTGAAGATGATGCAAGCGTAAGGCTTCGAAACTCTTGTGGCTATAAGATGGTTATTAAACGTAGAAAATCGTTTGCGAAAACACAGTAGAAATTTAACAGACATGTCTGCATATCCGGACTTCGTTGTACGTTTCATTTTGAAATTACCTAAATGTGTGTGGTTTCGGGGCTATGGCAAACTCACTGAGGTTATTGCTATTACTGTAAGCGAATCTGCGTGAGCCAGTAGTTCGGGGGGGGGGGGGGAGCTAATCTGCAGGACGGACGACCAGAGTATCGGGATTCGATTCCCGGCGAGGATTAAGATTTTCTGTTCGCCCCTACTTCCATTCCGACCTTTGGCCCCGCCCTGTCTTCTCTCAAAAGGGTGCCATTGACTCTGTCTTCGCGGGTGAATTGACCGATGCGTGTTGCTGTCCATGCATCTCCGTATGCTTCCCAAGTTTATGAAAGACTGGAGCTAGACCTCCATAAGAAGGCCAAGGCTCACAGCGGACTCTAGTGCTAATTTTTGAGCTTGATACATTAATCCGTGGGATCTTCAGTTTAAGTACAAATTTTATATGCCTTAAATCTGTCAGCTGAAGTTAAACTCAAAGTTTTGCGCTGTACCCATATTTGTAATTTTTGAAATTATATAAAACTTCGGTTGATATAGTCCTGCATAGTCGCTTGAGTTTGCTTATGATTTGCAGGTGTGGAAATGTGGTTTAACATAAACTAGAACAAAAGGGGTTTTAATTACTTGTGGACTATGTTGGCATTCACCTAAACCTCTGTAAAGCCACAGTCGAACTTGACTTTAATTACGCGAGTGAAATGAACATGACACTTCCGTCGTCGGTTGATTGGCTACGTTCTTGTTGCTTTTGTTTCCGGCAACAGACGGTTATGAAAATACTTCGACAGAATATCTAAAAATGTAAAAAAAAAAGAGAGAGACAATGCGAGTTGTCGGTATCGGGGAAATTGACTGTTTAAATAACGAAACACCGCCCCCACTGAACAAGAAGCGACAATGATGTATGTGCCTGTGTGCCACACAGACAATGAAGCGTGGGTGTGTCACTGAACAACTGAACAAAGGACGAAATGATACCAAAGCCACCTGCGATTTGAATTGTGTTTGAATGAACAATTGTTGTTGTTATACCTGTTTAAATAATAGACTACTTAAAGTTTCGGTTCCTACTAACATGGAAACATACTCCATTTATATAATAGATGTGGGTCTGTACCCATTAATTAAGTCTGGGACGGCTATGCAGAGGTACTTGATAGCACAGCCCTTTGATCTGTCATGTCGTTTTTAACCAATTCCACGAAACTGAGTCGTTCTTTAACAGCTGGTACTCGCCCTACAGCTATCTCGGACCAACTCAGCAGTAGATGTATGGACTTCTGCAGCCCCTTGTGTATACGTTGTGCCGACTGGCTGTTCCCGACAGGAGATACATAGCCTGATCAAAAAATAAGGTATTTGGAAGAAATCCGGGATCATATCGATGCAACACGTCGTATCAGTAGCCAAATTATATCGAAGTGGTTGATGTCTGGCTTCGGCTGCTGGACTGGCGGCAGTTTGCATGCAAATAGGTGCAGCCGTTAGCATAGCACTGTGTCCCACCGTACGCGGCAGCCCGGACTTGACAGATGCAGGCTTCTTTGACACACATTCCGCATATGTTTTACCTTCTGGTTGCACACACATACTTTCGCACCTCTAGGTTTTCTGTAAACACTCCCGATCTTCAACAAATTTTCAGACCGAGCTGTATATAATTTCCTTAATTCCGGCGATACTTTGTTGGAGGATTTCGTTAGTGCGTGCCACACAAACCGTGCTCGCCTCTGTGGGCCACGCCATTTTGTGTTTAACGACTGCAGCGCCGCACAGCGGAAACAGAGGAGACTTCGAAGTCACGCAGTAAAATTATTTGAATTTCTCTTACTGATGCTGCAAATTAAGTTCTTTCAGCTCTTAGTCTTAGTCCTACCTCTCAAACACTTCTAATTCCTGTCGCGAAGTATGCACACATTTTGTAGGATATTCTATAAACATTGATTTAAGAAACGAAGTACGTTCATTGCGATCAGAGGGCGCGTGATTTGAATATGCTATCTGCTGTTGGAACAGAAATGAGCAATCAGCGGAGGGGTACGTAATAAAAGTACGTACTTAACCCTTTAAAGACGAAGCCTATCTGTTTTATATAAGGACTTAGTGCGCACCGCGCTGTAAACACTCTCCACTTCGGTTATAAAAACCAGTCTCTTAATGTTTTATAAGGCAAAAGTTGCTGTTTGTTCTGAGATCCGTACAAAACACATAAACACAATGTGGGCACCACGTAGAATTTTTTAATGTTAAACATGCTGGTATGTAAAGTTAACCGCTAGGCTTTAAAAGGTTAAACCGCTAGCCGGTTGTAGATGAGGAGGCCACAAACGTAAGTCAGTTGAAGGTTATTTACGTAGAGAGACAGTTTCCTTGAATAGGTTACATGTATTGTAATAAACGTAGCTAACAGGAACTGGTAGACCTCGTGTATATCTTCGTTTCTTGGCTTTTCATTATTGTGAGTCTGACTGTTGTAAAAGATGACTTTAGCGGTAAAGATTCTGACGTATATTTAGGAGGTGCCCATTCCGAATGTCGGCTGCAACACCGACTGTCTTCATTAAGGTTTTCGTCGCTTTCCTCAGACTCACAGTAAAATGCTGGGATAGTGCCTAGGAAGTAGGCCACGGTCAGTTCCAGTAAATTCGAATCCGGTCATTTACATATTGCACTATCCTTCGATGCTATATAAAATTATTCTGAATTACTGAGTCTTCATAAAACAGACTGTAAATGAAACTGAGTACTGGTTTTCTTAAAATATAAAATAACACGGATTAATAGTATAGGCCTACACTGACACAAAAGATAATGACAGAAGTGATTGTAAAAGAGTACTGGTTAATCAAAAAAAAAGCAGGAATCAAAGCTGGTATTGATGAATGTAATTCACGTTTTGAAGACCCTATAAATTTGATTGTGTAAATTGCGGAAATCGCTTGCCTGTTGTAAATCCCTGCTTATGAAATTTTCTTTCACTATTCTGTGATTTGCCTCTTGGATTCGAAGCTATAATGCTGTCACGTGTTCCTATAATTTATCACCGGTGACCTGAAAAATATAAATTTTTCATGATTTTCATAAATTAGACACGCACTTTACGAATATCCTGTGTATGGATATCGGTCAGTTAGCTCAAGCCGTTTCTTTTAAAATTTTCTACTAATCTTAATTGTCATAACCATAAAGTTACATAAAATTGGGGGATTTCTTGATTACCCTAGGAACTTTTGGCTACTCACGAAGGACTCTGCTTTATGGAGGTATGTGAATTACAATTGTTATGTGTTTCTGTTGCAGTATGCAGTTTCGTCGTCCACAAGCGATGCCACGAATACGTCTCCTTTACATGCCCCGGCGCGGACAAAGGGGCTGACTCAGATGTGAGTACATCTTTCAGTATATCTGGATAGCGAAAACGCTGACAGTTATACACGGCACATGTTTCTGTGCCTAAAAGGAATTAGTGTTCACATTTGTCTGCTTACAGAATTAACTTCTCCAGACACATCATTCTAATTTAATTTAAAGGACATGAAGAAAGTACATCTGCATGATCGTAGTAACGCGAACGCAAGGCTGGTGATATCGACGGTCAATTAGTGTGACGTCAATAGCCTATCACATAGCCCCCCCCCCTACAGTGATATTTCGACATTGTATGCAATAAATAGGTAACAGAAGAACAGTCGTCTCCAAATTTCATGTAATTTATAATCTTACGAGTCTTAAGGGTTTTCGCAGTGGTGTAGCCGTGAATTCAGTTTTTGTAGGTTATGATGCTGCGTCACGTGCTAGTGGGATTCCGACGTTTCTGAAGGACGTACTGCTTACACCTGCAACACTTAAGATATCCTAGAAGAAAACTTTTAGGGTTTGTTGACCGCTACAGGTGGAGGTAGTGCGTTACCTCGAAACGTCGGAATCCGAATACCCCGCTACCGAATGTCATATCCCAGAGATACAGTTGCCTGAGGAAATATTTATTTAATTTATATGGACACAAGGCTGACTGTGAATGGAATTTTAACAGATTTGCTAAAGAAATGAGACTCATAACTAAAATTAAACTAACCTACTGCAGCTGGATGAACAGAAATAGGAAAAAATCAAATAATGAGGCAAAAATATTTTATTCCGTTATTTCATGGCTCTTCGCTAAGCTTCCTCACAAATTGCAGCTCCCGTCAATTGTCTAGCTGGTCGTCCCTGATCTAGACGATATAACGTCAATTCTAGGCAAGTAAATACGAATATGGAGCTTTGATGGAACAATAATTGACAGCGAAAAGCCGAAATACTCTTTTGCGTTTTTGTTCACTGCAAGTCCAAAGTGGACTACCCTGGATTCGAACCGTAACGTCCGTGATGAGAAGCGAGTGACCACCCACATGAGCTGTGACACGGTGTACGCCAATTTTGGTTCACCAGTTTAGGTTTGTCCAGCGACCAGCGTACTGCACCAAGCGGCTGTACCAAGAAACAGAAGTCCGTGGATCGGCTGTAGCCAGTTCTTCATCTAGCTGTCATTCCTCGCTGTCTATTTTACTTCCCCATATTCCTTTCCAGTTGCCTAGCCATTTTTTTCACACGGATGTTGGCTGTAATAAACACGTGGTTCCTTTCAATACCGATAGAAAATTTGGGCCCTTTGAAAAAGGGAATAGGGGTTTGAGGGGACTCACCAGTAAGCAAAGATGTGGCAGCCTTGGGCTCTGTTGTCCCCCATTATCCCTGGGACTTGCCTTTATACCCTTATTGCATTGTCCAAAATTCAGATCACATTTATCTTGGTTTGTGGACAGAATACCTTTGGACCAATCCATACGATGTGTGTTAGGCCATGCTGTGGCTCAAGCGGTTGGCCAGCCTCCCACCGCGGAGGCTCGGGTTCAATCCTGGCCCAGTCCACGTGGAATTTGTGTTGGACAAAGCGACGCTGGGACAGGTTTTCCCCCGAGTATTTCAGTTTCCCCTGTCAGTTTCATTCCACCGGTGCCCCACTACTTGGAAAAGGACGAATAATAATCAAGAAGCCATAAAGCTGCTGTGCGTCTGTAGCGCCTGCTGCGGGGCCATTCTCCACTAAAAAAAATTTTGTTTGAGGTTCTGTGTAGGTAAACACCAAACTGTCTCGTTAGAAACCGCGCATCCGATAATGGGCACCCAATATCAAACAAATAATTAAATTAAGAATTACATTGTAACAACCATTTGAATAAAACATCACTGCTTGCGTTGAATTACGAGTGTGTGAACCTTCCAAGCAGTCAGCTTAACGGTTTATAATACAGTGGTATTATACCATATTGCGTTGGTACTGTGTGCTTGAATATTAAAGATTTTCTACATTTTGTGTGTGCACAGTGTATGCTTGTGATTTGTATAATTCTCACATTAAACGAATACATTGCTATAGAATACTGCCTGCCTGTCTAATGGAGTCGCAGCATATTTTCTGTGCAGAAAGAACTAACTTGAAGAAATGATCTAGATACATCAGTTTTCAAACGTGTGTGTTTGTGTATGTTTGGGGGGGGGGGTGTCACTTGTAGGTATCTGGAACTTCTGAGAGATTTAACTTTTTTCTTCCCGTGTTTTTAACAGAAATATCATATTCGTTAATACAAGTTAACGAAACGTGTGTGATGTACAGTCTGAGAAGTTAGTTCTGTGGGTATTGAACTAGTCATAAGAACGTGACTATTAACTGCCTTGCCTTTGCAGGATGTAGAATTACTTTATGTGCGTGTGATTGCTGTTTTTTTTGCAGGAGAATTTCGATACTTGTATTTGTGTGTGCGTGTGTGTGTGTGCGTGCGCGCGTGGATTTTTTTTATGTCAGAGTTAAAGGTTGTGTTGACACAAAAATTTGCACTTGTGTATAAGTATAGAATGGCAAAGAGGAGAGGAGGTACTGCCTCAGTACTACACAGTAATAAGCCTCCAGTGTGTACCAATGTACGAAATATATAAAAGGTAACCAACTTTTCTGTCGAATTTTTGTCCTCTGTTGCTGCCTCAAACCAAACAGACAAAACCCAATGACAGTAGATACGTATTCATTCCTCTGTGTTGCTCAGTTATTTTGTTAAGGGTATATGCGATGCAAATCTTAATTCCGAATCTTTTTTCTTTTGTATAGGTAACGTTTATTCCTTAACTTCAGTGTTGTTTCTGTTCAAAATTTTAACTACCGTAAAATCAAGATTAACTAACTAACTAACTAACTAACTAACTCCATGGAGTAGAGGCCTTCTTGAGAAGCTAACAGTTTCTCAGCTAATCAAGAAATTCCCTGCATTTTATGGAAGCCGGGGGTTCATTACCGCATTCACAAGAGCCCGTCACCTGTCCCTATCCTGAGACAGTTCAATCTAGTCCATGCCCCCATCCCACCTCTTGATGATCCATTTTAATATTATCCTCCCATCTAAGTTTGGGTCTCCCAAGTTGTCGCCTTCCCTCAGGTCTCCCTACCAAAATCCTGTATGCACCTCTATTTTCTCAATAGATGCTACATGCCCCGCCCATCTCATTCTTCTCGAATAAAATCATGATTCGGAAGATTAAAGGACCGTCAGTCGTCCTAATCTTGGATGTGCTCCACGACGGGATGTCTCATGTCAAAACTATAAAGTCGACCGTGTCCCAGTTATGGGGAGGTTTTTTCTTATGCTGTATAAGATTACTGTTTAAGGTTAACGCAGATTTACTTGAAAAGTAATAATTTCGTTAAAATCAGGACTTAGCCTATAATAAGATATGTTCCGACTCCATGACAACTTAAAATTCGTCATTTTAGCGTTTCTTAGGCCGTCCGAACTTTCATCGACTTGTCGGTTTCTGTGTATTTTGAGAGTTATAACCGAAGATGTCGATCCAGTCTAAAGGCGGTTGTACCATTTACTCCTGTAACGTGCTGTATTTACAACAGCGATTGACGGATTTGTTCCTTGTGTTTGTGTTCTAGTAATGCCTACTGATATACCGCTAGAGCTGAGGTAGCGAAATCGGCATAGTGACTAGGCTACGAACGCGACTACCCGAGAATTTGGGTTCGATTCATCGCGGGAATAATGATTTTCGTCTCCATCAGATGTTAATATCGGCCCAGTGGCCCATCCAACTTCCTGTGAAGGGGCTACCGGCCCTTCTTTTCTCCCGGGGTAAAGCTGATGGGGCATAGAACTGTCCACTTAATTTAGTGCCAAGCTGATGCAATCTTTGAGTTATAACTTCACTTCTTCATATGTCTTCATGGTGTGGTACTTAGCCGCTTAAAGGTCGGTGGTAATTATATATACCACGTACTCTAACATTACGGAACTTTGCATATTTCTACACGCTGCAGCGTGCAGAAAAATGCATACTACAGCGCGCTGTAGTGTATTTATGTGTTACGTATGATTCTCAGAATAAACAGTGATTAATTCCCTAAACGGCATGAACCTGTTGATCTTTCGAAGGTATGCGGACTGTTGTCTGTCTAAGGCGGGAACTAATTTATTTTTATGTAATTTACAGGAACGTGAATTTTGAAAGTGCCCAAGTTCCACATAGCACTGCATGCTTCTCATGCAGATCTGCTGACATTAACATTAGAGTTTCCGCCACCATGCAGCGCCCCCAAGTCGATCAAAATTTCGTCCAAATGCTTCCCTCCCAATGTGACACGCATAATTCAGCCGAGTGCTCAACTACTGTCCTCTGCTGTGTACTCAATAACATCTCCCCTTCCATCACTTCATCTTCTTCACTTTGCAACTCCCTACGTTGCCCCCACTCAATCTTTACCAGATGGACAATCGGACACTGCATGGTACCGTTCAGAGCCGTTAAATTTTCTCTCTCTTTAATAAATTTAATGTCACTCACTACACTTCTCCCGTTTTCATTGTACTTCTTTTCTTCTTCAGTCTTCAAAGGGTTAATTAAGCCCAAGGAGAACTTAACCTTTGGCGTTACGTTATAATAGTGTTAGCAGCACGTTCATTCAAATTCTTTCACCCTTTTCGCTTGTAACGTTATTAAGGCCCATATTCCTTCCCCATAAATTAATATTGCTACTAGGCGGTTTTATACCACTTGGCGATAGTGTCTCTTCGAACTTTTTTGAATAGGGTTCTTTTCACTGTGCTACTGGAAGGTGTAATTGGATTTTCGAGCGGGAGTTACTGATAAAGATAGATTAAATGGCAATATACAGACGCTGTTCGAGCTGGATACATCCCATGAACACCATGCACATCGTAAATTAATCACTCCATTTATTTCGTATATAGTCGCCGGAGCACTAATGCCTACATTGACGGCATCTGTTTCTAATCCTTCTGCTTTGCTTACGTTCGCGTGAAGGAAAGGATGAACTCAGTGGTGGAATACAAATCTGCCGCATTTTCCCCACCTTGCCTAGACACCATTCTTCTGCTTCTTTAACGCCAACAACCAACTGAATACGCAGAGAGACAGAGAGAGAGGGAGAGGGACAGAGAGTTTCTATATCATTTGATACTTCCTACGTGACCCGTGGGCCGCATGCGATTCGTCTTTTACTTTTGTTCGGCCCACGAAATGAACAGTGTTAATTATTCATTTCAGCAAAATTTAGTTCCGCGTGCGAGATCATCCATTTTCAGTTTCAAGTAGAATAGTTGTGTATGAGGTGTCAGTGCCCTACGATTCTCACGAGAGAAGAAAGAGACCGTCAAGTAGTGTGTGTGTGCCACAAAACCTTATTGTAATCAGTAGAAGCTTCATTACAGTATTGTACTGAAATGACTGACATTTTTTCGACCAGCGTATCACTGCGAGGTAATTTTAATAAGTAGATGCGACACAGGCAGGGTCAACTTGCTTTGTCAAAGAAAAACCATAAATATATTACTTTCATTTTTACTATAGATTGGATAAATTTCGATGTTGAATGTAAAATTAAATGAATTCTCCTTCCACTACGTTAAGCTATGTTGTTTAACAAAATAATTTGTTAATTAAGTTTTATTTAGAAAGAAAGTTTTAACTTGTAATAGCGCTTTATTTATAAAAGTGGGAATAGAATATTGAATCTGTACTAACCTTACGTTTCACTTATACGTTGCGGTTCCTGTCGCTTTCGAAATTTCGGCACGTAGGAGCTGCGGCCAAACTTAGGACAGTGGACATTGTTACTCCCTGCTCAATGAGCTGGGGGAGTTCACAGCTGCTGTAGATGGAACGAAAGGCAGAATAGAAGTGGCAGCTAGTGCGATATTTTAGTAGGCCCTATTCTGAATTTCTTACTGAACCACGGTTTAGATTTGGAAGTCGGGGAAGTATTGAAGCAGTGTTCAGGGGCAACAGTCAGTTAAAACAAAAGCAACCCGTTGGCCTGCATACACCGTAGGCGCTAAGGTTGGTTGCGATGATCTGGACTTGTAGCACCCATGGGGAAAGAAAAGAAATGAATACTGAATGTCTGTAGAAAGGGGAGAGACGATTAGTGTTGCCGTGGGAAAAGGAGACTGTAAAGGAATAGGTACGTTGCACGGTTCGGAAAGAGGAGAAGTGCGTGCAGAATTTTATTGGGCAAGTCAGAGGAGAAGAATATTTTGGGTATAGATGGGAGGATAATATTCAAAATCATGTTCAAAAACAATGTGGGGGGCGTCGGCCTGGTACAAAAACCTCGTGGAGGTCTTGCGTGGCAATGCAATGTACGTTCGTATCCTGTAGGCTCAAGAGCAGGGACTTTGCCTAAATAAGTACATTAAGGAAAAGCATTGATCCGTGGGGAACTTAAAGATGCTGGTGGGCCCCAGAGTCTTGCAGATTGGTCCATGTTTGATCCCTGTGCATTCGCTGCGGTGGAAACTGTTTTTTCAAACGTACAGTAGACATGATTTTTTAAAGTAAATAAATTATTAATGTCGCTTCTTATGTCAGGGAGAAGATGCAACGTAGAAGTTAATGCGGTCTTTTTTACAAAACGTAATAGCTTGTTTTTGCTGGCAAAACGATAAGAAATGTTTTATACGTAAATGGTTAATAAGAAAAGTCTTTGATGTACCGAAGTTGTTTGCTAAATTAATATTTCGTTTCTTTAGCATGACATCTGTGCCGTCTTGAACTTTTCATGGGTTATTTCATGTCACTGAAGCATATCACCACCACCGCCTCCACCACCACCACCACCACCACCACCACCACCACCACCACCACCACCACCACCACCACCTCCACCACCACCACCACCACGACCACCTCCACTACCACCACGACCACCACCGCCGCCGCCGCTGCCGCCGCCGCCTCCACCACCACCACCACCCCCACCACCTCCACCACCCCCACCACCACCACCACC
>BLKM01000550.1:5518483-5779282 GCA_013340265.1 Coptotermes formosanus | reverse complement strand
CCCCCTCCACCACCACCACCACCACGACCACCACCACCACCACCACCACCACCACCACCACCACCACCGCCGCCGCCGCCGCTGCCGCCGCCGCCGCCACCACCACCACCACCTCAAGCACCACCACCTCCATCACCACCACCACCTCCACCACCACCACCAACTCCACCACCACCGCCGCCGCCGCCGCTGCCGCCACGGCCACCGCCACTGCCGCCGCCGCCGCCGCCGCCGCCACCACCACCACCACCACCATATTCATCTTATTATTATTACTATTATTATTCTTGGATTAGCCTTGTTCTTGATTAACCCAGCTTTCAGTCCGGTGCTCAGCGCGTCCTTTTGTCGTTTTAACGCTCCGTTGCCTGAGCCTGTCAGCATCCTAGGCTCAGCGTGCCAGAACTGTTGCCTGAGCCTGTCAGCATCCTAGGCTCAGCGTGCCAGAATGTATGTCCATAGTCACGCATTTTTAGCAGGATGGCGCCACATGTCCAGCACAACAGTGGATAGATATCCCTAAGGAATTTATGGGTGACAGAATAATTCTGAATGGATTGTGGTCACCCACGATTTAACGTATTTGACTTTTTATGGGTTTTTGTGAAAGGAAGGCGTGTTCCATACCAATCCAGAAGACAGAACACGACTGAAAATGAATGCTGAAGATGCCATGAGCGGTATCACGGTGTAAAATCTTAACACACATATTTCTGAACGGGGCAAGAGGACTGATGCATGTACTGAGAGCACTGGAGGATATACCTACCTTGTTTACGAACACTCATTTAAGTTTCACGTTTAATGAGGCAAATAAACATATACATTTGTGTATGATTTTAAATGGATCGTTCTATATTTATTTTTTTTTAATTTCATGTAAAATCTAACGCTCCCATGTATAGAGTAACAGAGTTTTATTAAAAGTACAAAACTATTTTGCGTAACACAGCTATTTAGTTTCCAAGGAAACCAGCTATGTGTTTTGGCTAAAGTATAACCATCATCAGGCTGAGTCATTATCATGGTTAACTGGTTGGTTAGTCAGTCATTCAGTTAATCATTTGGTTGGTTAGTTGGCTTGTTAATTATTTAATGAATTGTTTGATTGGTTTGTAAGTAATTTGGTTAATGTGGTTGGTTGGTCAGTGAGCCAGCAGTGATCGACATGTTTTATATCTGACTTTTAATGCATGCAATGAACTTTGGCCAGCATATGCTTGTATCATTTAATTAATCTGCGCACGTGTCGACGCATTACATCATGTAAAAACAAGCGGAGGATGTACTGATATAGAACGCGGCGCGTTGTAGTAATGTAACGCTAGCTAATTTGCCACACCAGCTGCTTCAGTAGCTAAATGTTAGAAATGTGACATCACAGATAAATCAGAGCGTATGATTAATGGTTTGGTGACGTCTTCACTTCGAATGAATCTTCTCCAAGTTTGGTTCGTAATCAGCGAAGCACGCTGACAGCCTTTCAAATCACAGTACTTACTCCGTGACACCTACTTGAACATTAAAAACTTCGAACTCCCCCCCCCCCCCCCACCCATATATATGTATACATACACACGCGCTCATATTTTGTCCGATTCTCGGAATAAATGGCGATTATTTCCCCATTTGTCTTTGTAATGAATACACAGTGTTTTCTCTGAGGAAAACACTGAATTTTTTAGTTTAAATGGTATTTATAAATTCTTTATCAAATACGACACATATCCATTACAAAGAGGAACCAATTGATGCTTTTTTTTTTCTGGGAAACAGATGAACACAAATAGGAATCTTTGTGGGAAAATACAGAGATTTTGTATGTTAATTCTGGTGTTACAGCACACGATAATAACCAGTGTGTTCTAGAGGGCTAAGGATCATTTGATCAGTCTGACAGTACTCTTTAATAAAATGCGAAATTTCAGTTTTCTGCCCCAGTGTAGTTAAGACCTTCGCTACGCGGCTTACGTTGCCAGCTGGTTACCGACGTTTCGGGACAGCCTATCGGTCCCATCGTCAAGCGTCAAGCCGTCCACGTCTTATAAGGACGGCTTCGACTGCTCCATCCTTCAGCGATAGGACGTATATTACGCGTCGTTTACAAAACGCAAGATTTGACGTTGTTTATGAAGATTCAAGTCTTCTGGGGTGTAACGCCATTTAGGCTGATAAACAGTTACTGAAATTTTGGAGAAGCCTGGTCCCTCCTCCTCTAAAAGGCAAGCACTGCAGTCTTTTTCGACTCTCTCACCCTGAAGATGAAGGCACTGCCTTCATCCGAAATGTCCATAACAACTTATCTGTCGAAACTGCGTAGTTTCTCAGAAGCCTTGAATCTGTGCTGTTTGAACAAGTTTTGTTGCCTTTGCTTTCCAACTACCTAGCAGTGTTAATTAGGATCTCAACACTGCTTCAAATTAAAACTAAACATAAGGATAGATGCTGTTATATGCGCGCTTGGCTACCACAAGTTCCGGGGTTAAGTAACTGGGAAAAGCCAAACAAGTGCTGCCGTCCCTCGAGTTTCCTGTTTTCTGTGAACAAACAAAATACGAACGTATTTTTTTTTCATCTGCATTACTTTTGTGATTCTTGGTAAATAGCTGCACGGAGAAAGCATAATATGGAAACCTTTGCGGTAATTTTATTTTTCTATGAGCGAAAGGGTATGAAAATCCTGTCGTGTGGGATGTGATGCGTGTAGTTGGTAGGTATGTATGAACATGCGATCCTTGAGTCTGAAGTTTGGGTTGCACTGTCCAGTGGCGAGCTTTGATAAGATATTAACCGCGTTGAACCGTCGAGTTTTGCTATCACTGCTTTAAACAGCTTGTTAACTTAAAATTCGTCAATGCATTCACCTTCTTTGCGAGACACTAGTTTTATGCGCCATTTCACCGTATGTGCTATATGTGAGGTCACATATAAAGCACATTTGGCGGCCGGGATAGCGTATTCGCTACAGCTACTCGCTACGGGCTGGAGGGTCCGGGAATCGAATACACCTGAGGGCAGGATTTTCTGTGCCCGGCCTGACCGGCTCCGAAACGCATCGAGCCTTCTGTGCAATGGGTACCAGGTCTTTTCCCGGGATAAAACGACCAGGGCGTGGCTTTGCCCACCCACCTCTTCCTAGCGCCGTGGTTGCGAATTGGTTTGGAGCTGTGCTTCCGCCTACCCTCTGTGCCCGCATAGGCATGTCATGGGGTGACCTTTTGCTTTTATAAAACACTCCAGCCTCCACAACATCGCATCTACCGCGACACCACCCCAAAACTAGGTGGTATTCGGGCGACCAAATATTATGCAGTAGCTTTTAAAAGTGTCGACTGAAGCAAACTTCATTCATCAACCGCTTGATGTAACGCGACTCATTCCGCACGAGAATCTAATCGTTTTAAGCATCGCCATCACGGAGTTTATGACGGATGCGGTATTGTGATGAGTACGTTCAGTGTAACAAACGATCTGGCTCTAGTTAACTTCCTCTGTTTAATTTTATGTCTGTAGTAACCTAAACAGTATTTTTTCCCCTGCCAGTGGAGGACAAATTGCTTGCTCTTCAGTACTCGCCTTATGTAGAGACTTCTTGACTTCTGAAGTACATAAATCGGATTTTCCAGAGTTGCAGTAATTATAAAGGCTTAAACTGAGTGGCGAGGCTGTGGAGGATACACACGAAGTTTATATATGCCTACCCTAAAGAAGACGGCTGTTGATAGGAGTAGAAAGAACGCGCCGTATATCCTGCCCCATAAGACGCTACAAGCGATAAGACGCATCAAACTTCCCAATATTTTTTTTTACAGCTGCGCGGACCTGCTACTGCTCTGAGGAGAAAATTTTTACACGATCTGACGACTGCGCTGCACTTTAAAAGTTTTTTATGATATGCATAATAAGAGTATTTACAACGAAAACTGAAAAATTCCAGCTGCGCGACAAGTCAGTGTGCGCGGGCGGGAGCATTTCAGTTGCTGCGGGGCCGCGCGCCCGCGTAGCGTAGACGGAACGTTGGACGCATCCTATAATTAGCGAGGCATTTTTTTTTGCGGATATAATAGCCTATACCTTCCCGGATTAAGACTCATGGTGATTTTGGAGCATTCTTCAGAAGGAAAAGAGATGTCGTACGAGGCGGAAGATAGCAATATTAGTCGTGTTTACATCTGTAATTTATGTAGGACAAGCAAGTGTATCCGTCTTCGCTCCGTTAAGTGTGTGATTCACTTGTTTGTCACTGTTTAGACCAGGGCTCTTCAATCTTTACTTGCTCAAGTGCCACATTTTAATGGCAGAGAGATTAGGGGGCCGCATTCACGTTTTACAAAGTAAAATTAGCATTTTATTGCAGGACATGCCCACTAATATTTCTCTACGTAAACATGCATAGGATAGTTTTATTTTATTTATTTGTTTATGGTTTATTATTTATTTTTATTACTATTTACTTATTCCCACAAGAATATTTCTAGAAATAGAATGCAGAACTGTGCCAACTCGGAGGGATTTAGGTTCAACTGTAAAAAAGATACATATTCAGAATTTAAAAATGTAAGTTTTATTCTCAGTTTTGTTAATTGACATGACTGAACAATTTCACGATCATTAAAAAACGTTCATCTTTAGTGAGAAATTCGGCACTGTTTATTTTTCACTAACCTGTCTATAGCCGCTTGCTAACTACCCTGTAAACTTTCCCTACTATAGTCTTGCAGTATTTACTACAACATTAACCGAGATTTCACATAGAAAAAACAAAAAATATGTTTAACATTTTAGTACAGAATTTAAAATATTTCAGAATGAATTTTATTTAACGTTTATATATTTGAATTAAACTCTGTACACTCAAAATTCAAAATTTGTTTGGGGGCCGCACAAAAACATTTGCAGGGCCGCGGTTTGAAGACCCCTCGTCTAGACGTAAGTTATAGTGCTGTACTAAAACGTTAATGGAGAAGTAATACGGAAGTACAGTCGTGTAAGGCAAGAAGAGCGCGAACGAGGCTTCGAGTCTCATCCAAAACTCTACAGAAATGCTTGAACATTGCCTTAACTGCCATAGCTGTTGTATAAATGGGTACAAGCACAAAGTGGTGTGCGTAGTTCAGTGATACGTCCGCAGTAAGCACCACAAATTTTTTTTAACATTTATGTGTGATTTGCGGCATTCTTGGCCATGAATTTGTAGTGATGCCTTCTGATCGTCACAGCTTGAAGGAAACAGTATGAATATGGATGGGACCGATGAAGGCAGTAAATATTTTAAAATTTAATATGTGGATTGCTTACGACAAGTAGTTAAGAAATTCCACCTGTTGACTGCAGCTAGAAATAAGGGTATTACAATCATTGCAAAGCTCAGGATTTTTGCCTAAACTGTCCCCATATTTATGGTCATATTCTCACCCAGTTCCGCTTGGGAAAATGTGTATTGAAGGTGGTTCTTCAAAACTTGAGAATCAGTAATTTTAGAAGATATCAAGGATGTATGCTGATCATTTGCACATTACTGAGAATATAATAAGAATACTGATAGGTGTTCAAGATTTCACGACGAATGTTACTGAAATGGTGATCTTCTAGGTGTTTACGCTGTGTAATTCAGCCTAATGAGCTTGTTTCAACATTTCAGAGGAACTTACTGCTTCCGTATTCAGGAAGAGAGAATCTTTGCAGTAGGATGGCTCAGTCTGTCATTCATTTACCGTCTTTTTGTGAGTTTGCCACGAAAATTTGCAGAGCTTTGCAATGGTAACCCCGTGTCTGTCTGTCTTTCCACCTGTTAACATCGCATAAACTGCCGAACTGATTTTCATGAAATTCGATACTGCGGAGTTACACTGACAGTTATCGATACATCCCAGTTTCAATTAAAAGAGAAATACAGTAACTGGTACTTTATGTAAAGACCTACGTGTGTCGCTGCGCGTAGCTCTTTAGTAGTTTGCCAACTTTTATCTTAGCGAAAATATTTTGGGGCAGAACTTATGTAGAAAAATGAACACACTATTCACATACAGTACGCATTTTTCGTAAGTCTTAACGGCGTTCGAGATAATTAAATCAGTTAAAAGACGGTGAACGTGCCATAATTGTAACGCATCGCATACTTTTCTTAACTTGTTTGTCTTTTGCTTGTCTCATGTGTCGGAAATGAAAATAAATTATTCAATTGGCTGTTCGTTTGAGGTTTTGTTAATACTGTCGAACCCGGTTATAACGACATCGGTTTATACGACACCTCGTCTATAGCGTCACATATTCTGTGGTACCAATTAATTCCTCACTGTTAACCATAACATTATACTCCTCGGTTATAAGAACACTCCTTTATAACGACACAAAATATTCAGTCCCTTTCGTGACGCTATAACCGATTTCGACTGTACTTCACGCTTAACATAAGAACGTGTTGTTCTTTTCTCTCGCATCGTCCATCGGATTTCTGTTTCCGAGATTATTTCTGCGTTACATCTCAGTAGTTTTGTCACCAAAACCGCCATTCTGTTTAACTAGTAATGTCTGCTTTGTCTTTTGTTATCTGACTTTTATTTGTCGGTAGTGTTAGCGCTGTCTCGTCTCTTGTCAAGCGATAGTCTCTGGTGCCTTCCGTGTTTTGATTCGTCAGTTTTCTTTTGTTGCGCCCTACGTCTCTTCCTTCTGAATGTCACTCCTCTCTTCCTTTGTGCTGGGAGTATGAACAGTCAGAACTTGCTGTTCGGTTGGTGTGTTAAAGATTTCATTTCCTGAAAAAAAAAAGGAAGATATTCCGAAAATAAGGTTTTGTCTCAAGTGTGTAGAAGGGGAATCCGTGTCTTGCTTTTCCATCAGTTTCAGATTGCGTGCGAAATGTATGCAGGCAGTAGACAGTTTTCACTCAGCCTTATTAAATTAATGAGCTGTCAGTTGCTGAAAGACGTTATACATTTGAAGCCTGAAACGTGTAACTACTCTAAAAAAATTTCAGTTTCAACGTCATAGAAATGACACTCTGGCTCCATGGCAAATCTCAGTTAGTTTATGTTATTTACGAACGTAATGTGCCTTTGTTGTGAAAATTAAACGACACTCATAAATACTTTCTATGGACAAATTGTATAATTATTTAATATACGAACAGATCATAAATGTAGTAACCACTGTGCTTGAAAGGAATAAATTATGTGAAAGAGGAATGAACTAAGTCAACAATAAACAACTTGTGTGTGTATAAAAAGGAGTCTTCAGAACAGAAGAAGGATACAAAATAACAAGGCATATAGTGTCTAATAAGTGTGTTTAGTTGGATCTTGTGTGTGTTTAGTTGGAGTGAAATAGTACACGGACAGTGCAAAGTGTTGAGAAGAAGAATGAGTTTAAATGCACATTGTAGGGTGCTGATCAACGGGAAACATTTTGCCGATGTCTACAAGTCACATACTGCTCTTAGTTAGTTAGTTAGTTAGTTAGTTAGTTAGTTAGTTAGTTAGTTAGTTGGTTGGTTGGTTGGTTGGTTGGTTGGTTGGTTGGTTAGTTAGTTAGTTAGTTAGTTAGTTAGTTAGTTAGTTGATTTGTTGGTTGGTTGGTTGGTTGGTTGGTTGGTTCTTTGGTTCTTTGGGTGGATTTTTAGTTAATTAGTTATTTAGTTACTGAGTCAGTCAATTTGTTGTTTGGGCAGATGGACGGGTGGGAATTAGCTTGGATGATTTTTTGTTGTTGGGTTGGTCGGTCGGTCGGTCGGTCGGTAGGTTAGTGGATCCGTATGTTTGTCGGTGTGTTGGAGTTTTGGTTAGTTATCTAGTTCGTTACTTAGCAAATAGGAACGTATCTACCATTTCGACTTTTTCAACTCTTTGAATAATGTGCAAGTCATATGTTGTTTAGTGTCTTTCTTTCCTGTTTCTTTTCTTCTTTCTTCTTTCCTTCTTTATTTCTTTCGTTCTGGCTTTCTTTTTCCTTCTTTCTTTCTTTCTCTCTTTCTTTCTTTCTTTCTTTCTTTCTCTCTCTCTTTCTTTCTTTGTTTCTTCCTTCCTTCCTTCCTTCCTTCCTTCCTTTTCCAGCCGTTCCAATTCGAGAATAAAGTTTTCTTTACAGTATGACACTCATTTCATGTTGAGATCTTCATCCTCCTGCGATATTGCGCAGCTTCGAATGGTAATCCTTTACCGACGTTTCGGGACAACATATCGGTCCCATCTTCAAGGGTCAGGAAGTCCAAGAAGATTGGATTTCTTGACCCTTGAAGATGGGACCGATACATTGTCCCGAAACGTCGGTAAAGGATTACCATTCGACGCTGCGTAATATTCCAGAAGAACGCAGATCTCATCAGCATCGCGGTGGAAGCCTCAAATTACGGATCACTTCATGTTGCATAACGTCTTTGTTTCATTGTACCTCTTTCTTTCCTTATTTCCCCTTCCAGCCGTTCCAATTTCCAAAGTGAAGTTTTTACATTAACATAAAATCATAATCACATGCAATCATGATGGTGTTTAGTGATAGGTACTTATAACACATGCATCCGACAAATCGCCATTAAAGACACAAACCGACTTGCTTTTCGTAGCCGGTATGATGTCAGCTGTGACGCCATTGCTCCCTGTTACTAACACGGCCGTGGGAATGGGAGCTGTCGTCACTCAGACATATTTACAGTAGCTGACAGGCATAATGTTAACACAGACAAATATTAACACTACTAATGTTGTTACATATCTCAGCTACGCCGAGTAGCTGGTTGTGCGTCCAAGTGTTGCTTGCACGACGTGAGTGAACTGTACGCATGATAGGAGCTTTTGTTCGCTTGTCTGCATATTTCGTCTCTGAAAATTGTTTGGCGTTGCAGTTCTCTACTGACACTTGTAAATCAATCAAAGGTCTATCAGTTAAGTCAGACTGTACACAAGGCTGCTTCCGCCAACACCAGGATATTTGCAGTTCGCAGCCTTTGCGTCTGGTTCTACAGTAGAGTTGAACTCGGTTATAACAACATCGGTTTATACGACACCTCACCTATACCGTCAGATGTTCTGTGGTACCAATTAATTCGTCACAGCTAGCCACACCATTATACTTCTCGGTTGTAAGAACATTCATTTATAACGACACAAAATATTCAGTACCTTTCATGAGTTGTAACCTGGTTCTACAGTATTTTAAACATCCTGTACCTCGATCTACCAGCCGTATTTACCGATATTAAAAACATCCCTCCAAGGCTTATTAAACGTATATAATTTCAAATGTTACGACATACGCACTAACTTTCATATTCTGTCTATATTTTTAGCTATTTTCGTTGTTATTTTGTAATCGGGTCTGTTCACCTGCTGAACAAAGTTTCATATTCGCCATGTTCATTTACTATGTCATCTGCATTATTCTAAATTCAATAAATTGATTTACACTTCCATCTACAACACAAAACTATAAGAATTCAAAACTATTCCCACCTACATGTACCCAGAAATAAACAAACGCTGATAAAACAAGTGTAATTTCGATAAGATATGTGCTCTTCTGGGATATTACGCAGCGTGGAGGGGTGATCCTTTACCGACGGTTCGGGACAACGTATCGGTCACATCTTCGAGGGTCAAGAAGTCCAAGAACATCGCCTAGGAAACCTGAAGCCACGGAAATGAATTTTTGTTTCTTGTCCGCCCAAAGACCTCAAACAAGTTAGGAAATGCTTGCGTAGTGTAATCATTCTTTTGTGTTCACCTCCAAAGAAAATGTTAATAGATGAAATGTCATATACACTGTAGATCCATGTTTCATTTTTCTCTACAGATATTTTCTAAAGATTTTACGCTCGAGATGCGTGTATAAACGCCTGCAATTCTTTGTGTAAAGTGTATATTAATGTTGTTCAATCTTAACCGAAACTGGAAGGTGTTACCAATTTTTTTTTCGACTCTCGAACATAAAATTTAATGCAAACCTGTTTAGTGATCCTCGGGTTGCTACATACGGGGAGACAGACAGACAGACACACAGACAGACAGACAGACAGACAGACAGACAGACAGACAGACAGACATAGTACAACTAATAGGTGTGTCTTTGTGTCTTTTCTTTAAGAACACGCCGAAGAAGAAACCTCATTCAGAATTGTGTTCTTCGTCCCATTGTCAGGATGCAGTCAGCCATCAAAACTGCAGGCGACAGGACCCTATTTGTCACATAGCCTCCAATAGTTGTCCGAGAAAAAGGTCAATAAACGATCGGTCGTTGTCCACAAATGAATAAATTTGAACTCCTAAATAATTTATGGTCTCAGTCCATGAGAAAATTTGACAGCAACGTAATATATGGGCAGCCCACAGTGACATTTTACGGTCGCTCGTCTAAACGTGGTGGCATAGGAATGTCGCATCCTCATATCAGCACTGATCTCCTTTCTCCTTCCCCACTCATGCTACATGCCACGCTTATCTTATCCTCATATCAGCAATGATCTGTCCCCTTCACCGCTCATGCTGCATACCTTACTCATGTCGTACTCATGTAATCAGTGATGTAGCACCTTCCCCAGTCGTGCTACATGTCCGGCCATCTCATCTCCCTTACAACTTTATTACTGATGTCGCGTTCCCTTCCCCAGTCGTGCTACATGCCCGGCCGTCTCATGTCTCTTACAACTTAATACTGATGTCTCATTCCCTTCATCAGTCGTGCTACATGCCCGACCATCTCATCTCTTACAACTTAATACTGATGTCTTATTCCCTTCACCAGTCGTGCTACATGTCCGGCCATCTCATCTCCCTTACAACTTTAGTACTGATGTCGCGTTCGCTTCCCCAGTCGTGCTACATGCCCGGCCGTCTCGTCCCCCTTATAACTTCAGTACTGATGTCGCATTCCCATCTCCTGTCGTGCTACATTCCCAGCCATCTCACCCGCCTTACAAAATCAGTACCAACATCGTATCGCCTTCCCTGCTCGCCTATTCCAATGCAGACCGCCCTAGTGTTCCGCGCTGTTAAAACACAAAATTGCTGATTGAAGTTATGCGTAGAAGCACTTGCTGACTGGTACGTTGTTTGAGCGGATTCAGCTTGTAAGCTAACCGTCTGTCAGCTTCTACAGTGATCTGGGACTCAAATGCCTTGAGACAGTCTCCTTTCAAATCCATACCTACTTACTATTCATAAAAATGTCTTTCGACCGTCCGGTTGAAACGACCGCGTAAAATAACGTAAGAATATCTCAATCCGTGTCCGCTTGGTGTAATTCCGCGTTTCTTGTTTAACTTGTTCGTTATTAAGTACTAGCCGGCATTCATTTACGAGTAGTTTGAAAATAAAGTTTGCAACAAAACTAAGGATTATTTTTTGATTTTATCCATATCCTTCACTCGAGTGTCGACTGGTGGTAGTAAGTGATGCTCTCGAAAGACGAGGATAGAAGACTTGTGACCTAGTTATAGGAATTATCCCAGTAGTAACCTGGAGAGAAACGGAAAACCACCATGTTCTCATGACAGCCGGATCGCTGGGCTGAGATTCGAACCCAGCAAGTCCCAATACGTACTAAGAGAGCTAACCTTTCAGTTGCAACGTTCGGTAATTTACGTTTGGATTAGACCGATTAGAACCAATGAAGTGACGCACTATAGCCTCCACAGGGCAAGAAGCTTCTGTATCGCTCTGTTGGTAAGTAAGAAGAGGCCTGTGTGAGTGATGTAAGAGCATAACATTTGAAAAGTGGGCTGCCATTCGAGAGAAGATGATGCGAGTTCAGTGAACAGTAAAACGCAGCACAGTGGAATCAGCTGTACGATTTTACCCATTGTTGTACTTTGACGAGTGTGATACGGTCTTCTGTTCTGGTTATGTTAATTAATTTGACAGTTGTGAAACGCAGCCGGACGGAAGTGTAAATGGTTTGCTTACTGGGAAGCAGATAAGGCCTAAATCCTTACTTATAGGCCGTGCCATGGCTCAGGCGGTTAGCCGCCGGCCTTCCCCCGCGGAGGCCGGGTTCGATCCCGGGTCAGTCCATGTATTTGTGATGGACAGAGTGGCACTGGGACAGGTTTTTCCCCGAGCTCTTCGGTTTTCCCCTGTCAATTTCATTCCACCGGTGCTCCATTACTAGGAAAAGGACAAAAAATAATCATCTTCATCTTCATCATAGGGTTGCACAATAAGCCTCATGGCTGCAGTGCGTCCGTAGCGTCTGCTGCGGGGCCCTTCACCACTAAAAAAAAATCCTTACTTATAATGTTTATAGACATCTGTTTTGAGAATTTCCGATTGGTTTTTTGCAGAAATATTGAGCAGGTACTTGATCAAGAGACAGATGGTTTCTTACTGCTGCGAGACGAAATTTCTCCTTATTCTGGATGGCCTCGAGACAGATTACTTGCGCGCACAGTTACATTTCCTCTCACTTCTGCACTTGCATAAGAAATTTACGGTCCAGCAGTTTTAAACTTTGGATGGCCACGTAGAGACACTGAACTTACGTGTAAGTTGTGTCTGCAGTGCTGTAACTTGGTTGACTTATGGGGGAGGGTGTACATGGATTGAGAGCAGGTAGCAGTAAAATAAACTTTGTTTTAGTATGCTGTTCAGAAACAGAAACAGACTGCTGCTCGGAACACGTCAGTCATTCTAGTGACTGTTTGGTTAGGTTATCTTTACTTATTTATGCAATGTTTTGCTTTTTCTCTCTTTCTCTCTTACGTATGTTTGAAGCTGCCTGGTTAACCCTTTAAGGCATCATAGTGACTATATATCGCCCTTATTTTGTAAAAGGGGAACAACGCACAAAATATCAATTTTACAGAAGAAGCAAGAGGGTGGCTCCCTTTTATGTATGAAAAATGCTTTGGAAGATAGGGTGTCGAGCGTCTATCTTGGTTATTCTTGAAGATGGATTTGTCATCTTTTTACATATCATTGAGGACCATTAACATTTTAAAGCCTAGCGGTACCTTTACGTACCGCCAGGTGTAACATTAAAAAATTCTACGTGGTGCCCACATTGCGTTTATGTGTTTTGTACGGATCTCAGAACAAACAGTAACTTTTGCCTTATAAAACATTAAGAGATTGGTTTTGTAACCGAAGTGGAGAATGTTTACAGCGCGGTACGCACTGAGTCCGTACGTAAAACAGTTGGGCTTCGTCTTTAAAGGGTTAACCTTTCAAAGCCTAGCGGAAACTTTACATACGACCAGGTTTAACATTAAAAAATTCTACGTGGTGCCCACATTGCGTTTATGTGTTTTGTACGGATCTCAGAACATACAGCAACTTTGCCTTATAAAACATTAAGAGATTGATTTTTACAACCGAAGTGGAGAGTGTTTACAGCGCGGTACGCACTGAGTCCTTATATAAAACAGATACGCTTCGTCTTTAAAGGGTTAATTGAATGATCCGCTACACATAACAAAGTTTAGCTCATAGTGGCAGTTAGCCCCTTTTTACAAAACAGGGACTATACACACACACACACACACACACACACACACACACACACACACACACATATAATCACCTGCCTTGATATTAAGAAACTATTAACCTTATCCACTCCTTGTATTTATGTATTTCGTATGATTTACACAAGAACAACCTATGAAACCCTTAAAGAACATTAACCCATTGGTCTTCGTAAGGGGGACAGCGTGTTTACTGTGAAGTAGGGGCAGAATTTTAGACGCGTTCGCAAAACTGCGGGACGCCTATTAAATGTTTTTTTTCTCAGACAATACTCCGTCAGTCTGAAGACACACGAAACAACTCCAAAACTGCTGAACAGATTTTCATGAAATTTGATCTAGGAGAATTTTACAAAAATTTGTGGAACAATGTAATTAGGTCGGATTATCGCTTGGTTTCGTGTACTTGGAGGATGGAAGGTCCTGTGACCGGGAACTCAACTAAGGTTTCTGTGGAAGTACCGTTCTATCCAATGCTCCCCGATTTTTGGAAGATTCCCAGGTTTCGTGGGGTTCTCCTTCTAGTAAGAACAGCGTGTAGATGAAGATGAGTATGGAGCATTCGTGGAATGATAGTGTGAGGCAACGTTCCCTCTAATTTTTTTTTTACAGCTGCGTGGATCTGCTACTGTTCTGAGCAGAAAATTTTTACGCGGCCTGACGACTGCGCTGCAATTTAAAAGTTTTTTTTAATATGCATAATAAGAAAATTTACAATGAAAATTGAAAAATTGCAGCTGCGCGGCAACAATTTATTGTGCGCGGGAATTCTTCACTTACTGCGTGGCCGCGCACCCGCGCAGCTTAGAGGGAAAGTTGGTGACAGGGGAAGACGCAAGTGCTCAGTAAAAAACATGTCTCAGTGTCACTTTGTCTACCACAAATCTCACATGGACTGGCCTGCAATCGAACACGGGCCTCCGTGGTGAGGGGCAGACGAATAACTGCCTGAGCGATGGCACAACCATCAGGGTTTGTATTAACCTATACTATATATAAAAATTAGTTCCTACCGCGCAGAAAACACAATCTGTGTCAAGTATGAAGACCAGTCGGTTCATGCTGAACAGATAAATAAACAGCGTTTGTTCTTAGAAAATAAACGAATTACATTAGTGCATGGAGTGAGCAAAATGCCCAGTTCTAGAACAGGTGGTGCATATAGTTACGACGTGACTTTAAACATTGAAGGATGGAACGTGGTCACTGCTGCTCTTACTGGTAATGGTGTTCTTCACCGTGTGAGTCAAGTGACAGGTAACGATAATGTAAAACCTGTTACGCCATAAGTAGCAGTAAATACTATTGACTGTTGACAGGGCCACTTTACGAGGGGCTAAGTGGGCAGCAGTGCAAATGCCTGTACCGCGTGCTTAAACTCGGCACATATCTGAGCAGAAAACAAATAGGGGACGTACAAAGCTCTCTTTTGCACTATAATTTGGTGCTTTTGGCTTGATTTTTCCACATAAGTACTATATTTTGGAAAATGATTTTAAGCCAACGTTATTTTCAGACTGTATATTTTTAATTTCTTGTCCGTTTTGCTCTTGTAAATGTAACTGAATTTTGTAGTGGCTAATAATGTGCATTTACTCGTACTTGGTACAACAAACTGAATACATTGGTATGATAAATGGACGGAAGGGACTAAAACTAACCAACTCCACGGAGCAGAGTCCTGCTTGAAAAGCTAACACGTCCTCAGCTAGTCAAGAAATTCCCCGCATTTTGTGGAACCCGAAGGTTCCTTACCTTATTTACAAGAGCCCCCCACCTGTCCCTATCCTGAGCCAGCTCAATCCAGTCCATGCCCCCATCCCACTTCTTGAAGATCCATGTTGATGTTATCCTCCCATCTACGCTTGGGTCTCCCAAGTCGTCGCCTTCCCTCAGTTCTCCCTACCAAAATCCTGTATGCACCTCTCCCCTCCCCAGTATATGCCACTTGCCCCGCCCATCTCATTATACTTGATTTGATCACCCGGACTGTATTTGGTGATGAATACAGATCATTAAGACCGAATGGACTACTTTAAAATAATGTTAGATCGACTCTCCATCCTTCACAATGCAGTAGTTCAATGTTTCTAACATTCTTGTCCATGAATAATCTGATCTCATTCAACACATATAAAGAATTGTCGTTTCAAAACAGACCCCCGACTTCCCGACCTCTTGTTAGTATGATAAGTTATTTACGTATATTCACTTTATACTTCTTCCAGTAATGCTTTAAATTCACTGTGGTAAAGGGCACTGGCACGAATGAAATTAACATTTTATATAGGTGTCCACTACGTGATTCATTTTCTTTCTTGACACAGCGCTTCGTGAAGAATACAGCGGAGACTAAGGAAAGAAGTCGTTCCCTCAAATTCTTTCTTTTTTTTTTTATTTTATTTTTCTGGAACCCCTTTATTTTACCAATCATATCCGGAACCCCGTCATTAACAACATTTTTTCCCATAGCAGTTGAAGTTTGTTTAAAAGGGTTAGCAATTGTTTTTCCTTTCATAGGGACCAGTTCTAAAAGCTCCTTTACTAGCTGCGAGTTTCCATTATTAATTCCTCGAATAAAAGAAGCAGTCTGTGCAATATCTTTAACATCTGTTGTGAATCTCATACTGCGCCTATCGTCAGGCATCGTCCTTTGTTAAATGGTGAGGATTATAATGACAGGGTAAAATAAGCGTAAAACCAATCGTGTACTTAATTAAGCACCGTGCCATGCGGGCCTTTACGTATCTGCTAGCGTACCCCAGCGTGGAAGCCCCTTTAGTCACTTCATGGTTGGGCTTCAGAGATAGACTGCACGATGTGAAGAGGAAGGCAAGCCTTCTTAATAATAATAATAATAATAATAATAATAATAATAATAATAATATGCAACAAAAATACTGCAAACAGAAAAATATAGCAACTGCAGATTATGTCACCAATTTGAGGAGACAGCAGACCACATTATGTCAGCGTGCCCAATATTGGCAAAAGAACAATACGTCAAGCGACATGGTAGAATATGTGCTTAATTACACTTCAACATATGTAAGGAACTGGGGGTAAAATTAGACAGTGAACTTTGGTATGAACATGTACCAAATCAGTAGAAACAAGTCACGTGGGCAAGGTAACCATATTATGGAATCAACAAGTTAAAACCGATAGATCCATCCCCAACAATAAACCGAACATTATAATCCGGGATAATGAAAAAGGAACGTGTATGCTAATTGACGTAGCAATCCCGGGAGACAGAAATGTGATAAAGAAAGAAGCCGAGAAGATTCTAAAATATGAAGGCCTCGTAATAGAAATACAGCGCATGTGGAATGTAAGAACAAGGGTGACGCCAGTAATAAAAGGAGCAACTGGAACCATTTCAAAATCCTTCAGAAAATACTTGAGCAGCATACCAGGAAAGCACGATATCAAGGAACTGCAGAAAACAGCCATACTGGCACAGCACATACACTGCGGAAAGTGCTAATGTAGAAGCACAAGAGAGTTTAATATTGAAGACAGCGCTATATGCACCATTAACAGTACGCGCGGAATAGCTGCAACACTGTGTACCCTAGAAACATGGTTTGTTTCAGGTATATAAGTGTGAATACCCTGCATAAAGGAGATGGTGGTTATGATGATGATGATGATGATGATGATGATGATGATGATACAGTAAAATTATACGTCTTCTGAGCTGTTATCTACCGTGTGAGACTTGAGATCATTTACCTTGTAGCTGGAAGCAGTAAGCTTCTCCGAGCCGTTGTTATCCATGCCAGACTACACGGTGTCGCGTCCCCGAAGACTGTGTTGGCGTCGATAAACATTCTACTGTTTTGAGATTTTTTCTGCTTCTTCAGAGTATATATGTCGTACTGGATTCTAAATTATGCCCAAAACATCGACGTTTCTCCCCAAAACTGCCCCTTGCCATAAACAGTATAGGGATGCTCAGGCATTTAGTTATCTCCTTACATGTACCGAAGTACGTTGTGTTTTATATTCGACGTAACTCTTTGACATCTGAAGTGCATGTAATTAATATTTAAAAATGCAGTGTCTACCTTACAGAAAACACTGTGTCTCCATTACGAAGACAAAACAGTAAGTGCCGCTTAGGGAAGTAAGTAAGACCAGTTTATTCTGCAAAAACGACAGTACGTTCTGTATGGGGGAAAAAAGTGCATATAGTAACAGCAGGGCTTGACAGGGTTAAATATTTTGAATTATTATTAATAATGCCATTTTATACTTGTACTTTCTTTTGTGTGTGTGTGTGTGTTTGTGTATGTGTGTGCCTGTGTTACAGCAAGCGTTACGTCCATACGTGTGTCTGCAGAACGACGGCTGTAAGACTGTGACAATTTACGTTGGAATCTTGAATTACACCACACCTGTCTAAAACGGAACCTCAAATGAGAGGAAACCTACCTTATCAGAAAAAGTTTTCAGAATATAAAATGAAAATTGCTGTAGTGTAGGCGTAATTGCAGTAAACCGATGCTGTTTAAAGCGGAACGAAGGTAAAAAAAATCTAGTCGTGAAATGGTCTGGTTATTATTTTGCTTTCGTAGTGACGTGATTGCTTTTACTGAGGAAGGTAAAATTATTGTCATTAACCTTTATCCTGCTAATGTGGAATGTATGGTGAGCTGCTAATAATGCCAGCACCACTAATGTGTAATATTTGGTGACCTACATTTGGCAACGCTGAAAGGAGCCTCTTTGTCTCTCTCTCTCTCTCTCTCTCTCTGCACAATGTCTCAACACTGAATCAATCGTGCAAGACGTCCTATGTCATGTCTGTGTGCACACACTTACTCGGCTTACACTTATATTTTTACTTTTGGTAAGCACACACTTACGCGGCTACCATCTAGGCCCTCAGGGCCTAGTTGGTAGCCGCGTAAGTGTGTGCACACAGACATGACATAGGACGTCTTTCACGATTGATTCAGTGCTGAGACATTGTGCAGAGAGAGAGAGAAAGAGGCTCCTTTCAGCGTTGCCAAATGTAGGTCACCAAATATTACACATTAGTGGTGCTGGCATTATTAGCAGCTCACCACATATTCCACATTAGCAGGATAAAGGTTAAGTAAGTCATCAACAAAATTTGCGTAGAATGCTTGTAAAAGCTATTGAAGGAATTCAAGTGGAAATAACTAAGAGAAGAAAGATCGAAAGTGTGTGTTTCACGGTACATGAAGCATGAATTTCTGACTTTGATCGTCAATAAATAGGATATTTTTTTGTATGTTTGTTAAACGCAAGTCTGCATGGAATGGAAAACATGTTGAAGTTTTGAAAGATGTGATATATTTTTAGTTTTGGTAAGCGGAAATCTGCATAGAAAGGAAAAAACATTTAAGTTTGTGAGCTAGAATTTATTTTTTACCTCCGTTAATCCGTAAAGCCCCTCAAACGGAGAAAAAACGAACTTGTTCTGTTTATTGAGGATTTCGTTATAAGCAGGTGTTGGTGCGTTCTTTGACGCGTCATTACGTTTCAGCTGTGAACATGTGTGAGTGTGCCCCACAGGATTCGCGGACCAAACACCGCTTCAAGGTTCACACATACAGCAGTCCGACGTTTTGTGACCACTGTGGTTCCCTGCTGTACGGCGTCATACACCAGGGCATGAAATGCGAAGGTAACCCAACCCCCAAACCCAGCCCGCTTGTTGCCAGCCCAGTAACAGCACTAAACCGGAACTTGCGTTACTCGAGCTTGGGCCTTCCTTCTTCTGCTCATTCCTATTCAGCTATTCTCTTTAGGATCTTTGTGTCAAGCGCGGTTTACGACACGAAGTTGCAAAATGCCTCTGTTAGCTTTACCCTACCTGTCGTGCATTCTGTCCGCATGTAACAATTCAAGGACGTAACGAATTTTTATGAAATTCGATATTGTAGAGTTTTAATAAAATTTATCGACACATACCAATTTCCGTTAAACTGGGGCACTTTAAAACCTACAGACGCTTCACTAAACCTTTGACGGAGCGAAATAATATTTGGAAGCAAGGTTGCTGATGAAGATGGAACATAGTACAAATGTTTCCAGAAGTATTAGGTCTTTGAGGTAATTTTTCAAAATTGAGCTAAGGCGCCCGAATTGTTACGCTGTAAAAGTGCTTATTTGCGACCCAGGACAATTCGGGTTCGCTTACTGAAATGTGTCGTTATTTATGTTCTCGCCACCACATTGGACCCACTCTGCCTCTTATCAGACTGATAAAGGATTCTCGTTCGTCGGGGGTAGAGTGGCTTAAATGTGACTTTTATCTAATGCCTTGTCTAGAATGCGTGGAGCTTTATTACCATACCCCTTATTTTATAGTACACGCTGTCTAAATTTGTCATTAAACATTTCAATAAGTAACATCGAATTCTAAATCAGTGCATGCGCACTGTGCCCGTGTAGTTCCTGAAGGTTGTTCCTCCCCAACGAGTGATGTAAGGGCGTTTCATGTTTTCAAACGAACTGTTTGGTGCTGATTTACTCCGTTTGCTGGCGGCTTGTGTGAGTGTGGTTTGCCCCTTTTCCTTCCTACTTTGGCTTGCTGCTAATGGAGAGATTTTTCTGTCTCATTTTTTTACTGTTTGTTATCTAGATCTGGTTTTCTTCTGTCCTGCTTTTCATATCTTGATTCTCTGTCTACATGCATATGCGAGCCGCAACAATACATGACTACTGTTGCTGCGATGACGTCATTCGCTGACCATGGCGCCAGCCTCCACTTTTCTTTCTTTCCTACTTTTTGGAATGCTGTGTTATTGTCAACAGCCACACTATTGTGAATCCGACAAGAGAGAACGAAGAAACTACAGTGCTGCCCTCTGACAGTGCAGGACACGTCACTACTAGCTTCGTATCTCCTGTCGGTTCCATTTTCCCACCAGAGGGTGTATCTCACTGGCAAATAGCATTAGAAATTCCGTAGACCTTTTGCTAAACATGGCTTTACGTAGAAGTACTGTAAACATTGTAGAAGTAGAATTTTATTGCTCGTGTTTTAATACAAGAATCCATATGTCTGACAGTAATACTTCTGCTTCATTTCTACGTTTTATTCGCGTGCGGTTTTACGTCGCTTTTTTCTTACTGGCTGTAATTGAAACGGGCTTTTACGTTATGACGTCATGAATATGCTCGTAAGAGTGAATAGGACTAGACTAATTTAGCGATTAGGTTACGCAGCGTCATATAATGAAAACCCTAAACAACGGAAGCCAGCGTGTCGGTGCCGAATAAAACTCCGACGTTTCTGAGTGTGTCTGCTTCTACAACCAAGAATAGATGTGATTAGTGTGTGGTCGCTTGATTCTGCTGTTTCTTTCACATCGACTCCATTTTGACAGAACTACGATATATACATATACATCTGTAAAGATGAGACGTCGCAGCGGGACAGACGCCGCACTGTCTAGAAAAGTGCAAATGACACAGTCGTGCGCATAGCTGTCAGATTTGATACATCCGTGACAGATCTGTGTACTGTTACATTTCCGTGAAGTTTCTTGCGATATTACTGGAGATAAAGTTACTTTATGTGTCAAAATTCTTTCGTAAGTTATGAAAGTTGTATGATACATTTGATTCCCCTACAGTATTCCTGGATAATGTAGGTGTATATAAAATGTTCGAACCCACGTGGTGCTGTAGGTTACAGAAAGTGCTGACAGAGTTTAGTCGGCCGTCCATCATTCTGAGCAGGCGCCTTTTCTGTGCAGCATTGCGGGCAATATGAGTTTACCAGTATTAGTGCTGTGAGGGACAAATCCAGCAAAATTAAAGATTATAAAATTGTTTACCACTGGTAATGTTAGTTTTTTAAATTTTGCTTTACAAACGGAAAGATAATTGACAGAGGAAAGGGAGGATGTTAAGAAAGTTAAATTTTGTGTTTAGGTTACATATGTGATTATGTTTGTCATAAACCACGTGTCTAACGATTATTACGGCACTTGGACTATGGAAATGGCCTTGGACCGCAGTTCAATTCTCAGACAGGCGTCCTACGGTGGCAATATGAACTGGAGAGTTCGCTAATGAATCTAAAGCAAAGGTAAAGCAATCCCATTACAAGCCTGGACAGGGAGGTTGTGGCTCACACATTTCGAGACAGTCGGCACATGAAGGTGATAAGGTTGTCAACCGTACGCACCGGCCGCCTTTACCCCCTGGGACATATTCCTGGTACTCATTTCTGTTAGAGGCTGAGTCGACCCCAGGGCTATAATGCGGCCAGAAGGATGAACTCAATAAAAAATTCCAATATCACAATCGGGAATCGAACCCGCGACCTTCTGGCTTGTAGCGTACAATGATGAATCTGGGTTATGTAAGTAATAAAGGCGGTGAATTATTATTCTGTTTCGAAAGCGCCGTGCTTTGTTAAGCGAAGTTATTAGGAATATACGTAGTTATTTCGCACTAACCCATAAAATTAAGCAGCAGACGTTCAAGTACTCGTATTAGAGGCGCCTGGTTAACGGCACTGTACGTGACCGCAAAAGTGGAACAGAGAAAGTACGTTCATTGTGTCGGCGAAATGTTGATATTGTCGGCATGTTAAACTACGCCGAGGAATCTACACTGCTTGACACAATGAAACCAATCGTCTGATTCTCCCTGTGCGAATTCAGGGTTCTTAATTCGAAATATGTGTAGCCCATCAGCGAACCGAGTAAAAATTTGTAATTATCCAGCGCTGTGAGCTGCGTTTTAAACAGCATCGCACTCGCGTGCGTGATAACACTCCGAGACTGTTCCAGAGCAAGAACGTGTAACTGGCGTCCGACGAATGAACATATTTTTCGAACTTTGACTGCTGACGGATAAACATGTCACTGTTCAATCCTGTAGGACTCTGACGGTGATGCATAACGTACTGACGTGATCTTTTTTTTAGACTTTGTCCGTCGTCGAATTTTTAATGAAGGACAACTCGGAACCTGACGGTGCTTTCCTCTTCAGGCGAGGAAAGCGCCTAATCTTGTGAATTTCTTAGATCTCTATCTAAGGGGTCCACAAGGTTAGGTGCTTTACTTGCCTGAAGACAGAAGGAGGGCCAGCTTCCAAAACGTCTGCTTCGTTGAAAAATTTGACGATGGACAAAATAAAAAAAAATAGAAAGTTTCTTCAGTGATATCACTCGTGTTTAAGTTGGACGATACAGCGTTCTTTAACATTCAGTCCAGTATGAAGATTACAATGTGTGTATAATTTGTATTATTTGGACCAACTCGTACACTAAGAAAACACAATATATTCATTTTCGTATAATTACCGACACGTTTCGGTGTAGACTACACCATCCTCAGGGGAAGCTATATTAGAACACTTGAAACCACTGAAGAAACCCAGTTTTAGTTACCTGAAAGTTCGCTAAAATCGTTGCTTTTTAAGTGTTTTATTGGAGATCAACGGTACGTTAACTGGACACCAACGATTTTAACAAACTTGTAGGTAACTAAAACTGGGTTTCTATAGTGGTTTCAAGTGTTCTAACATAGCTTTCCCTGAGGATGTTGTAGTCTACACTGAAACATGTCGGGAATTACGTGAAACCTGATGTCTTTTGTTTTCTTAGTGTACGAGTTGGTCCAAATAATACAAATTAAATTCGTACGTAGACGGTATGGACAATTTCAAATTACAAAGTGTAGTTAATTACTGCTGTACAAGTAAGCGCTTACATTAAAGGGGATCAAACTGCGCGCAGTTTAAGAATAACCTGTGATATTAAAGGTATATTGACGTGCCGTTGTAACTATTTATACGCGACGGGATAGTTTTCATCCCCGTCAGAGTGATCAGCTGTGAATTAACCACTCTGTAATACGGCAAAGCATGACTACATCATTGTTTAGCCTAATACCGTCAACGGCTAAGAATGTCATCGGTCAGTCTCGGGTTTGCACCTGAATAATCCATGAGACAAGTCTCATGTTCTTGACTGGATGCGGACTGCCTGAAAGCTGGCTGGTATCGAACGACAGCGGTTGCACCCAGGAGCGTTTGACGGATGGCAGGAAAGGTTTATTTTTAGGCGCATTTGCAAAATGCCGAGAAGCGACATTAGGTTTGTGATGTCTGTCTGTCTGGCTGGCTGGCTGGCTGGCTGGCTGCCTGGCTGGCTGGCTGGCAGGCTGGCAGGCTGGCAGGCTTGCAGGCTGGCAGGCTGGCAGGCTGGCTGGCTGGCTGGCTGGCTGTCTGCGTACCTGCCTGCCTGCCTGCCTGTCTGTCTGTCCGTCCGTCCGTCGGTCCGCATGGAACAACTCGGCTCGCACTGGACGGATTTTCATGAAATTTTGTTTGAGAATTTTTCGAAAATATATCGAGAACATTCAAGTTTCATTAAAATCTGACAATAATAGCGGGTACTTTACGTACAAACCTTTGTAGCGTACATTTATGATATCTCACTCAGTTCTTTTTAGAATGAGAAACCTTGCAAACAAAAGTTGCAGAGAAAATCAAAACACACATTTTATATTCAACAACTTTTTTCCGAAAATGGTGCCGTTTATGAGATAATGTGGAAAAAGTCTGTACAGACGGACAGGCCGCCTATGACAATGTAACATGGCGCATGCGTTTTGCGTGCTGGGTAACTGAGGCTACAGAAATACACTCAGAGTGTGTAATACTTAGTGCTTTTTCACGGCAACAACAGTTACGTTAACGCGCCTCAATGTTACGTTGGACATACGTTACCTGTATTATTTAAGTTTTGCATTTTGGGCGACTTGAGTACGTGATGCAACTCCCGTAATTCCGGTGTTAATAAGGTATGAATTATTATATGTTTTGTTTCCATCCATAAGATGCCCGCTGCTAAGGTATATAACAGCTTTTTAGGACGTGCGGCATCTGTTCCGGTTTTACAGTATTTATATAAATTGTTCACATATATATACATACACACGCATACACATTTCTTCGCCAGTTTGTGTCTCACGTCAAGTCACTCGTTGATGGTGCAGACAAGTACTCCGAAACGTCGGAGTGATTTTCCGTTACAACGCAGCACATCATTCGGTACTTGTTCAGGCTTTGCGCAGACAATAAGAACTGGAAATAGTTGGAGCTGGACTTGTGAGACCGCTCTTGCCTCGTACGTAGTGCCCACGCTAGGCATATGAACGCAGTAGTTAAGGCGGGCAATCAGTTTAATGGACCCAGAGGCTGAGATAGCTAAGCGCCTTGTTAAAGCTTTGAGTGGTACAAAAGAGACACGTGTCTCGTTTACAAATATTGGTTTCCGTTTTAGTTTCTTTTTCTTTGTTACTTCGTACGTGGGGTGCCGTGTTTAGAAATTTGTAGGTTGGTTACTTGTTGATTTTAAATAACTGAAGCTGTGAGTTATTGTCGAAAAATCGAAACAGATTCTTTAATTAGTTTTCTAAACTCAGCATAAGAAGGGTTTGGGGTAGAGGTGTTGAGATAAACGAAGCTTAAGTACTTATTTCAGAGGCCACTTTATTATTTTCTCATTCTGTTTTCATGCAGAGTTGCCAGAATGAGGTGCGCCCGAAACAGCGATGTTTCTGGTGGGACATTTTTCTCACTTTTCACTTTCTCTTCCACAATTTTTAACTATATGAACCCCTTGTGCCCCACCCCCCCCCCCTTTCTCGGCCCCCGCCCTGCTTGCTTACGCTGTGTAAATGTTTCGGTGTTCTTGTTTCGTGTTTTGATCTCTGCCAGGCAGCGGTCGCCAAACACAAGTGGGAGACTTTCTCGTACTTGACTCCAACTTTCTGCGACCACTGTGGCTCCATGCTTCACGGGATCACACATCAGGGCCTCAAATGCACAGGTTAGAGACTGCATTATGGCGACGCTGCTGCCCCTCAATGTTTGGGAACGCCTCTTTGTCTCTCCTGTGTTACAGGTTGTTTAAATTTTTATTGCGAGACTGATTACCGTGAAGCGGACTTCATCATTATCTCATAGTGATGGACTGTGCAGCCCGCTCTACGGAGCTCGGTCTCGCCATAAAAATGAAGCCATGTACTTCCTGTTGTTTCTACACTTTGCTGTTGATAGACCTCCATACGTTGTGGGTTTTAAATACTGTTATTCACGATTCATCACATGCTCTGTGTGTCTTTCAAGCTTTGGTGCAAAAGGGCAAGCGATCGCTGCTGTTATCAGAAGGTAAAAATGACCTGTCTCTTTGTACCACCTTATAAACTTAATACATAATCGCCCACCAAACTGCCATATTACAGAAGGATCCACTTGAAATCATGCCCAAATCGACAATTTATTTTTTGTCTCAGTGAACGTGAAATAAAGGACGTAGGGCGTGCCCTCCACTGTCACGAGTATAAGTATATGCCAGTCCTCTGGACCGTATTCCAATTGACAAGTGTAAGATGTAAAGTAGCCTACATTATGTTTTCTGTCAGAGTGCGGATTTCTAATTGTGTAACCATATACGTAGAATCCCGTAACTAAGGGCCGAAGAGGTTAATTGTAGTTTCGCAAAAGTTCTTCCAATCATTCAAACACAAGTGGCTTTAGTTTTCTTTTTTATTTAGTTACAAATATCCCTTTGTCATTTGGCTGAATACGCAGGAATGTACTCACTTTTAAGAAGTTATGTATTTTTATTATTTTAACAGTTAAGTTTCACATTATTGATTATTTCTTTTCGTTGTATTCTGCAAGCAGTGTATCATTACATTTTATGGAAACGCATATCCTGAATCAGAAGCACAAAGAACACTAAACCAAGTATTATGAAATATTTGTCCTGTAATAAAGCCTATATGCTCGCATAGTTAACCCTTCGGTAAAGTGAACAGTGTTCGAAAAGTGAAGATCGAACGGTTGACAGCTTCAGCATTGTTTCCTCGACAAAACAAAATAGTTAAAACGAACCTGCACACTCCGACCACAATGCTAAACGTTGTGAACCCTATAACGTATCGTGTTGGACATATTTGTTTAAGTCTATATTTGATACACTCGACGTTTCGGGAGTTGTTTCCGGCATTATCATCATATTGACAGATCCTTTTATTATTTTTATTTTAATATGAGTAAGAACAATTGGACCCGTCTTGGTATTTAAAATATCCGTCTTCAACCCGGGTGTCATTAATCTGAAAATAAAAGGGCATAAATAAAGTTCAGTATAGTACAAACTAATCACCTGAAGATGGAAGTATAATCAACCCTCCAAACGTTTTCGAGGCCGACATCAAGTATCAGGTGTGATACTTGTACTGCACTTACTCGCTATCCGTCGTCATGTGATGGACTGGACTAGAATAGAACTGGTAAATCATGGGTGGGGTATTTGAACATGGCAATGAACTTTTCTGTTTCATAAGAGCCAGAGAATTTGTTGATCACCTGTACAACTGTCAACTTTAATATAGCCCCTGCAACATGGAGTCAGTTTATAATGAAATTAGTTGCACTGTCGCCTTGTGAAATCAATACCTACCTTGCTGCCGTCATTAGCACAGACTGCAACAGAAAGTTGGATACTTTTTTTCCAAAAATATTTGTATTATTTCATTGGCCTTCTTGTTTACTTATTGCATCCAGTGGTCTTCGAGTTGTTATGGCATGTAATTTGGTAGATAGGTAGCAATGTGCACGTATTTGAACACGCACAGCCACCGTCTTCAGGGCAGAACCATAAAAAGTACAGACCGTGAATTAGACGTTAAAAGTAAACGAAGTACTGCGTCTATGTAAGTGTCTCGTCACCCGACTGGGGGATAGAGTCTTAATATAATGGCAAATAATAAATGCCTTGAGCGTTTTATATACTGGCCTTGTAATGTCCACATACAGTATATTGTGTAAATATTTTACAAAACCATAAATCCGAATCTTAACCGTTTTGTAGATACGTAGTCATGCTTAACGACAACTCATGACGTAACCTGCTTACTTAAACGACTTGCTGTTGGATCCTTGAACATTCTTTTGTTGTGGTGAGGCGAGATTTACGCGGGTTGGGATGTTCAAGTGCCGTGACGTCTGTGTCTGGTCCCCCAGCAGTCTTCACTATTCAGCTGCAAGCAGCTGCCAGCATTGATTTTCGACGTGCTTGTGTTGCGGTCTTATCGACGACCATCCGATTACGCCACTCATTCCTGAAGTACGTTTAACAGCAAGCTACCTGCATTTCCCATAGGACGAGCTGCCACTTTCTCTAGAAGACATTCCTCTCCAGGCTAGATTAAAACAGTGCCTGCAACGTGGCATTGCCTCATCTCATTTTGATCACGTCACAGAGTACATGAGTTGATGCTACGGAAATCGTTGGATTAGTCGTGGAGGTCTGCATGCCTGGCCACTTGCTTCGCCTGACTTTACACCCCTTTGTTTTTCCTTTTGAGGATGTATGAAGGAGCTAGTGTATCAGAAGACACGAGATGAACGCTTGCATCGCATAATACAGAAAGCATGGCATGCTTTATGAAAAGGAGCCCCTTTGTGCATAGCCAATTTAACCAGTAATTTCGAACACCAAGCTGCTTATGTACGTACATTATGTCACAATGTACGTTAAACATAACTACGTAGGCCTAACGGCTGAGATTTCGACCCACGTTGAGGTGACACTTTTTACTCAAATAAGCCAGTAAATAACCACTCTAAATTTTGCATGCATAACGTGGGTCTCGATTTCAGTTAGCTTGCTGTTTTCAGTTGAGGTCGTTTGGACGTGATTTATTGAATTCATCTGTTTGGACATCTTCTAGGTGCCTGTTTGGGAAAGAGAAGCAAATATTTATCTAATTCTAGTCACATATCCCGCATCCAGACGCTATCATTACTCTCTGAATATAAATATCACACTGAAAGAAAATACTTCCCGCTCCATAGGCACAGGCCAGCCGCAGCACAACAGGCTGGTGTTAAAGTTACTGCGGCAGCACGCAATAGCCTAATTTCGCAGCTTTTTTAAATCAAATCACAAAACATTGTTTCCCTGTAAAAGAGTGATGTCAGCTTTCGAGTGAGTTGTCATATACGAATATACGCCTATAGGTGCTTTCGTTCACTTACAGTTCCAGTCTGCATGCAACACTGCACAATTCTGTATATAGGCACAGATGACACACATGGTGCGTGTAGCGAGGTGGGAAGAGATGAAACATGAATATAGCATCTGAGTTCGGACACCTGAAAGGATGAAGCCTACAGCCTGTGGGAGTTTATCTTCAAAATATAAGTTGATAGGGTATTTACTAGATATATCTCACTGGTGGCAGCATCCTTGTGAACACTGTAATGAACCTCCTGTTCCGTCAGTGTCTTTACTGGTTGGGCGGATGTTACATTTTCAAAAACGGTTTTGCTTCATGAAGTTTAGGAAAACCTTATTCGGGTTTGTATTTTAAGTTATGTTCAAAATACGTATATTGTGTGAAGAAATTATTTCAGAGAGATAAGGAAAGGTGGAAATGGTAGAGTACGTAGTAGTAGTAGTAGTAGTAGTAGTAGTAGTAGTAGTAGTAGTAGTAGTAGTAGTAGTAGTAGTAGTACAGGAGTAGAGCAGTAAAATGAAAGAGTAGACCGATGTCAGCATGTATATATTTCAGGAATCTGTGCTGCCCAAGAACCAGTTGTTAGGATAACGGATTCAGGTAAAGAACGAACCGTACGTCAATAAGTAAAGAAAATGTTATTCGAGATTTTAGGCTTGCGCCGCAGTGTAGGTGAGGTATTAGATTTTTGGGGATGTTGTGCCATGTCAGTGGGCAGTCTCTTACCGACGTTTCGGGGCGGGGTGTCTGTCTCATCCACAAGGGTCAAGATTTCCGAGGAGAGTGTACATGTTCACTCTTGAAGAAGGGACCGACGCCCTGCCACGGATCGTCTGTAACAAATCACGCTGTGACACTGCCAAACATCCCGAAAGATTGATTACTTCAGAGTTACACTATTAACCGCCAGTGAAAAAATAAATGTATCGATATTAGCTTTGGGTTCAAACACGAATTGGACAGACGCCATTTTCTCCACATGAACCTAAATCTTTTGACATTTGAAAGCACTTCTAAATTCCTGGAGTATGTGCGATTCGACGCATAATACGCAGTGATGACTAAGCAAACACGCCAATGAATTTGAACTTCCCCGGGCCCAGACTATGGGCGTATATATAGCGTGTAATCATACCACGAGGTTTAACGTTCAAAAAGTCTACATTCGGCCCATATGGTGCATTCTTGTGTTTTGCATGGTTCTTAGAACAAACAGTGATTATTTCCCTATACGGCATTAACTGATTGGATTTTGTAACCAAGACGGCGTGTTTACCGCGCGGTACGCGCTGGATCTTTAAATATAATTCAGTTTAGTCTTTATCTTTAACCTTTTAAAGCCTAGCGGTAACTTTACCTACCGCCAGGTTTAACATTAAAAAATTCTACGTGGTGCCCACACTGCGTTTATGTGTTTTGTACGGATCTCAGAACAAACAGCAACTTTTGCCTTATAAAACATTAAGAGACTGGTTTTTATAACGGAAGCGGAGAGTGTTTACAGCGCGGTACGCACTGAGTCCTTATATAAAACCGATACGCTTCGTCTTTAAAGGGTTAACGTCAGTTTGTGTCTGGTAATGCTTTGAAGTCTGCAGTTCATTTGAACAATATTTAAAAACTCAGCTCCTACTAAACAGAAAACACATTCTCTGTTGAGAAAGACAAACATTTGGTGTTGTTTCTGTAAATAATCGCTGTTTTCTGTAACAATCTTATGAAACACGTAAATACATTACGTACATAAACTGCAGAGTTTCTGAATGTTACTGCAGGTAGGTGCGTGCAGTCACCGCTGGCCTTTACATTATTGTTCGTTAAACGGGAAGTTGTAAAGGTGATGGAGAAAGGAAGGAAGAGAGCGATGAAGATAAAACATAGAAATAAAAAGTACGTTGGAAAAAGGAGGAAAGGACGGAAAGGTACGAGAAGGATGAATGAAAGACGAGGAATCAAGAAGGAAGTTATTTTCCCCGAGAGACCAAACCTGCACGAGCGCTGAAATGTCACGGATAGATGACGACACATGCGGGCGTATAGTATTGCGATCTGACCTTTGTGTGGGCGTTTAAAACTTAAATTTTTAACTCAGTTTTATTTATTCTGTAAACATGAAGCTATGAACACACTTCTCATTGAATTTTAGATGGTTATTATACTCTTGTACTCTTGTACTTTTGGACGCTAGTCAGATACACGAATCGTCAAACGCGGTAGCGCTTGCCCTGAGGTATGTTCTTGTTTCATATTAGGGCCTGTCATAATACTCCTCGGTACTACTCCTCTTATCAGTTCGCACTGTCACTTTACAAACTCGTACCGAAACAGCCTACACTGGTGTAGACGTAATCACGATTACAGAGTAGTACTGAAGCAGTGGTCTTTATTTTAGTGTAGACCGAACCACTGGGTCCAGTACTCTCAATTTTCTAGCAAACTCCATGTTGCAGGACCTTAATATTGAAGCAGACAATTATCCGGTTACTTAACATTTTGGCTGATTTTATAGAATGTGCAAGTTTTATTACCGTGCTCAGAAAAGCACCCTTTTCGACTCTACCCAGATCCAGTTTAATCTAGTCCCAAACGTCCAACCCCTAATTTAATGTCTATTGCAGTGTCGTACTCCCAACAACGCTTGCCGTCTTGAGCAAAATGTTGTAGTGTTTTTTGTTTCCTGTGCTGTGTTACATGTCTTTTGCTACTGCCTATCTGTTACGTTAAAATATTCTATTTAACATCCGTGTTTTCACACACCTTTCCTTCAGAATAAGATAAAAATTTCACATCCGTAGACCACAGGCTAATATGCCCTTTTCAGCGCAGAGCCGTCTTTGTTTTCTTGTATATTTGTCTAGTCAAGTTTGTAAAAGTTACGACGGTGTAGTCGTCTGATGGTGTCGTCGCCAGGCTCGGTAGGGGCACCCTGCAGTGAAGTTTATGGTCCTTCAGTCTTCCCAGACGGGCGCTTATTTTTAAATTGGCTACACCTATTTCCTTACACGTTTTAAGTGTCACTCTTTGCTGTGCGTCTGAAATTACCATAAATAATGATCGTTACTCATGAGTATATCTTTGGCCTTGACTGCGTGGCTGGGAGTCCCTTGTCTCGAGGTGAAGCTTGCAAACAAGCCATAGTATAGGTCCTGTAAATGACATAAATCTCTGTCACTTTCCTCTATTCGCCATTTGTTGCGCGTTGAATTTATAACATCCCTAGTTTCAAATTTATGCTCAGCTGTAACCAGATAATACAGTTAACTCGCCCTCACAAGACACAACTGCACTTCGTCCCAGTGTTTTTTAAACTGAGTGCATCAATTAGTCTTCACGAACATCTAACGGTCTGACTTCCCACAGCGAAGCCCCTACCAAGGTCAGAGTTGTACTCCTGTTTAAACAACATTTTCTACTGTGCTGATAACTAAGCGAAGAAAAAGTATATGTCTATTACTGTTAATGAAATGGGACGGGGGGTGTGTTTTTGTCTCGAACGCTCCAATTCATACGCTTTTCCATTATTGTATGCCACCGAAGTTTACTGTTGCCATGGAGATTAAGCCGGAATACGAACACACTGCACAACACATCGTAGTAGTATCACTGATTCATATAGAGTGCATTGCTTTCGCTTTATAAGCTCTTGTTGTACTGTTGCACTGAATGTAGTTTAGTAAATATTTCAGTGTTGTGTCCTAGATGTGAAATGCTGGTTTTGTTAAGGGTGTGACGAATTATGTTATTACTTAAAATTGTTTCTTGTGAAGTTAATGCAATTCATTAATTTTATGCGCGCAAATTTTCACGTAACAATAGACATTTCGGCCGTTGTTGTGTTGTATATTTTGCCAGAAACTGTAGTGAGTTCATGGAAGTAAGTCTCTTTGACGGAAAGCTGGACGGCGCTCCAGAGTTGCCACTGTGCGAGGTTTGAGGTTCAGATTAGTGCTCATGAAGATTCCAGTCTTCTGTGATATGACGCCCTGTATATTTGTACCAGTATACCAATCCACACCGCGTCATATCCCAAAAGACTGAAATCTTTGCACTCTCCTTCTGCTGATGTATTTTCCACCAGACCCATCATAGCCCGTTTCAACTAGCCAAACTGCATCTTAGTAGCGAAGATTATCCGTAGTTCATTCCACGTATTAGAGTCCCAGTGCAATCTTATAGCACTGTGCACAGAACTGATGTGAGTCATTGTACCTAGACTCGTCCACAGGCGGTAGTAGAGGGGTGTCAACTTAGTTGGCTACAAGTAGTTGTAGGGTGCACATTGTGCTGTGATGCCCGCTTTGAACCAAACAGAAACATTGTTTTCATAGAATACATAACTGCCTAAAACAGGAAACAGTGTCGTTGTCCGTAGTCGAGGAGTTAAATAACGTATAATGTGTTGATGAGCGGATTAGAAAAGGCTTTAAATGGAATAAAATTTATATACTGAGGTAAGACCACAGAATATGTTTATAGAAAGAGAGGCGACACTGCTGCAGACATATTTGTTCTCTCCCACCGCCTGCCCTATGACACCCCCCCCCCCCCGCCCCCACGCCGGCCCAATTGGTTGTGCGTGGCGCGGTAAACACTAGTCCCGCGCACAGAAGTGCCATAACATAGCCATCGGACTCTACCAACGATACTGTGAACAGAATGTCTAGATAACTGTGGGAATGAGGATAAGGGAAAGTGTACCAGCCGAGGGAGATACAAAGTGGTATGGACACATGGTAGTTACTTTCGTGTTCTCAGTATAGTAGCTCGTAACTGACAATCATCAGAGTCATGTCCAGTACAGCAATCGAGCTCTGTCTATATACTTGTATTCTGCACTGTGTAATATGTAACATTGTAATCTTAGTATTTTTCTTTCTAATGTATTGCATTTGTTTTTCTAAAAATCTGATTCAGTTAAATGATTTTATTGATTAAGTTACACGTAATTCAGAAATAGGGCTATCTAGTCCTGTGTTCCCCGATCCGTGGCGTGTGCCTGTGTGCTCATGTAGATATAATAAGATGTCATAAACCCTTCACAGTATGTGCTTGACCCCCCCCCCCCCTCGGCATTTGCACCCCATGTTTCGTGCTCAGTGATTAGCCATAGTAGGACCCTTTATGCAAAACACAGCGTGATCACATTATGGCGCACACTGGCTGTACACAAACACTGCTTGCCTACTTTTGTTTGGTGTAATTTCAGTCGCACTTAGGAAATGAGTCATACGACCAGTCAGTGCGACCGAACGCCAGTCATTAGATTGTCAGGTTTTGCATAGCGTCGCTTTATAGGTCGGTTACATTTACTTTTGGATGCGTATTATGCCGACCTTGCTGTGTGCTAGTAGTACCTGGTGCTATTAGCCGTACCATGGCCCAAGCGGTTAGTCGCTGGCCTCTCACCGCGGAGGCCCGGGCTCGATCCCATGTCAGTCCATGTGATATTTGTGGTGTACAAAGTGGCACTGGGACAGGGTTTTCTCGGTTTTCCCCTGTCATCATCATTCCACCAATGCTTCACACTCAGTCCATGTGATATTTGTGGTGTACAAAGTGGCACTGGGACTTGGTTTTCTCGGTTTTCCCCTGTCATTATCATTCCACCAATGCGTCACACACAGTCCATGTGATATTTGTGGTGTACAAAGTGGCACTGGGACAGGGTTTTCTGGGTTTTCCCCTGTCATCATCATTCCACCAATGCTTCACACTCAATCCCTGTGATATTTGTGGTGTACAAAGTGGCACTGGGACAGGGTTTTCTCGGTTTTCCCCTGTCATCATCATTCCACCAATGCTTCACACTCAATCCCTGTGATATTTGTGGTGTACAAAGTGGCACTGGGACAGGGTTTTCTCGGTTTTCCCCTGTCATCATCATTCCACCAATGCTTCACACTCATCTTCATCCACATGTAGTGTAGTTCACACTAGAAGGCCAATCTGACGGAACCTGTGGGAACTTCCGAAAGGAGCGCTCTTTCGGGAATCGGTGAGCATTGGAAAAGAAAGGAGCTTTTACTGTTAGTGCTGTAGTAGGGCGATACAGATTAGGGTGTTTGGAGGGTGGATGGGGGCAAAAGTTATCTACCTACAGAGTCTTTGTTATCAACATACTACATGTGACGTATAGGGGTTGGTTGCCTCTGTGGCATAGGGGAGCTAATGGTGAACCCAAGTGTGAAGCTGATTTGTTTCTTAAGGGGCTGGTCTATCCAAATGTCCGCAAGGCGGACTCTGTTAAAAAGTACTTAGCAGGTCTGTAGGCCGAAAACTTTAGCTAAGATCATTTGATAATGCTCGGTAGGTCAAGCAGTACGAGGTTATAAGCCAGTACGTAATCCTTAATTACAAAAGTCAGTGTGTTTAGGCCTCTGTGTGTGTGTCTGCACTCGCATGACCCGCGGAGCTCAGGAATACGTGGAATCCTGTAACGGAGTGTTTTGAGCGATATGTGAACTATTTAAAGTTAAGCTAAGAGGTAGTAAGGGAGATGGGAATGTATATAGGACAGATACTAGGGATGGTAGAAAGCAGGGAAGGAAATAAGGGTGGGAAGCTTTATTTAAGGTACGAAGTTTCCGCTAAATTTTCAGCGAATAATAATTTTAATTATAATGGCTAAACCTCACCGTAGTTTCTGTCATCGTGACGTCACACATACATAATAATTCTTATTGACTATAAAATTTCGCGGTCTGTTTCAGGTACTCCATCACAAAAACATAAGATAAAAGTAAGATTGGACCTAGTTCAGTTGTGAGGTTATGTTTGCTGTGTTGCAGCGTGTGACATGAATGTTCACAAGAGGTGCGTCGAGACGGTGCCCAACCTGTGTGGGTGTGACCACACGGAACGGCGGGGTCGCATAGAACTGAAGATCGCCTGCTGCGGCAGCAAGCTCACCATAGAAGGCAAGTTCATTTTTGTGGCTTATGTAGACAATAAATAGTGACGTCACCATTGCAGTTTCGTTATAGCAGGAGGAGTATCTGTACATTCATGTATTAAGCTTCGAAACTACAGTACTAGCCGATCCCAGTGGCCGCGCGGTCTAAGGCGTAGGTCTGCGGCCGAGCGCTTGCTGGGATCGTGGGTTCGAATCCCACCGGGGGCATGGATGTTTGTCTTGTAAAGTGTTTGTGTTGTTAGGTAGATGTCTCTGCGACCGGCCGATCCCTCGTCCAGAGGAGTCCTACCGACTGTGGTGTGTGTCTGAGTGTGATCAAACGAAATTTCAAAAACCCTCGACACCTGCTGTGAACAAGCAAGTAGAAGAGGGACGGACTACGAAAGAAAGAACTACAGTACTAGCCGGATTTAGATTAATTCTCTGAAGTCCCACTTTCATTTAACAATAGAGCATATTTAAAGGTAAATTTCGTACCTCACAGAGAACACAGTCCTCCGTCACAAAGACCGTCATTTAATGCTGTCGTGGGAGACAGTCGCTATTTATTGTGATAATCATAGGAGACGCATAAATACATCGTGTGGGAAAGACTAAAGAACATTTGACTTCGACCGTTTTAACCAACTTTTCGGACAGTGTTTTTGAAACTGTTACTATCTGTGGAAACCTCATGATTACGTCAGAATTTTCTTGGAACCCCTGTAAAGTAAAAGTGTGCTTTTTGCTTACAAAAGTACAAGGAGATTTTTTAAACACAAATTTATATTTTAAAATGAAATGTATACTCACATTCATAAAGAAAGCTTTTATTATTGGTGATTTACGTTGAAAATAAACCCAGTGCCAATTACGCTCACAGTTTCGTTTCGTAGTCCCTCCTCTTCTAGCTACTTGTTCACAGTAGGTGTAGAAGGTTTCTTTTGCACTTGATCACACTCAGACACACACCACAGTCGGTAGGACTCCTCTGGACGAGGGATCGGCCCGTCGCAGAGACCTCTACGTGACAACACAAACATTGTACAAGACAAACATCCATGCCCCTGGTGGGATTCGAACCCATGATCCCAGCAAGCGCTCGGGCGCAGACCCACGCCTTAGACCGCGCGGCCACTGGGATCGGCTGTGCTCACAGTTCGGGAGTAAAATCAAATCAAATTATATTAAGTGTTATCAAAATTGTATTTCCCGCTTTCTTTAGGAAGGAAATGTGCTTGCCGAACGCCTGAAAGTCGCCAGCGGAACCTCAGGGTTCCACAGTAGAGAGTTGCAGTACCACTGCTTTAAAACTTTGAGTGTGATGTTAGAGATTTCAACAGATCCAGTCAATTTTAAGTGTGTAATGTGATATCTAAAGCTACGTTTACATATCCTAATTGAAACTTGGATCATAAGGAAAAGAGATGAAGAATGTCAGAAGCTTCGCATATGTGATTTCATAGGCGCGACTGTAGCAGCCAGAAAACCAAACACAAGAATTACTCGTATCTTCCGTGTGTTGCAAACAGAGCATAAGATAGAAGTAAGTGAATGTGCACATGACGGGTAACGGGTAAAATGGTTTTGAATGTAGTGGACTGTCAATTTAGCATATATATGCGAGTGTGTATGTACATAAACGTGTATAGTAACAAGAACCAGGGACATTCGAAGAACCAGAATTAAATGGCAAAGCGAGTTCTGCAATTTTGGAAAGGTACTGTAGCTGCGAAATCTTCCAGTTATAATGGCATTGCAGGGCGGATTTCATTTTCGTTCATATCGATCCAGTATGACCTCTACGAGCATGTGAAGCCGGACTTGAGATGAAACAACAAAATTGGGTGGAAATACCGCACATACCGTAAACAGTTTACGTCTGTTCAGTTCGTTGTGTAGGCTTGCAATGTACTCTGGTGAGTGTACCGTCCACACTGCTAACCTAGTGTCACCTACAGCGAAGGAAACCGAGTACTGGGGGCTGGGGCGGGGGGGGGGGGTGTTAATTGAACAAATAGATGCCTGCCCAGACGGTAAGGAGAATTTCTCAGCTCTTATTGACTTTAAATATTCACTAAAGGTTTCACAAATACCAGCCCTTGGATTCTGTTCTGACCCCACTGCATCCAATTCGTGGACCTATCTTCACATCCTATTTCTGTAAACTTAACTTTAATACTATCTGGGTATCAATACCCAGGTCTCCCACTTGAGTCACTTTCGTTGAGCACTTTCGACCAGAATCTTGCATGCTTATCCCGTTTCTCCAGTTTGTAGAGCATGTCCCATATGTTGTCCTACTTTATTTGACCACCATAATGCCTTCTACCCTTCGAACAGGGGAATCTTTGGTTCGAATCTCGCTCGTGGCATTGGTGTATGTATGTGTTTTTTGTGTTTGTTTTTTTTTTTGTGTAGAGGCCTTGCGACTGACCCATCTCTTTTTCGGAGAGCCCCAGCAAATTTATTGACAAAATGCAAACCCCGGGAACGAGGAGCCATTTGGCCGGATTGGTCCATAGCACCAGACGTCCTTACAGACAGGCAGGCGGAATAGCATTAAGATCTTGGCTGTGTAGTTTCCTCTAATGGTTTTTCCTGTCTGTTCTAAAGTATCCTCGTTCTATATTGTAATACTGTTCCCCGTTAAAAGAGGCTGCTGTGTGGACCTCTCTTACACTTGAATCTTCCGCAGTTACAATTTAAGGATGTCCCAGACCTGCTGTATGTTGAAGCTTGGCTTTGACGCGGTAGAAGGGTCCGAATTTTTCCTTAACATTTGCTACTCATTGATAACTTGCATAAGTGCAATTCTTTACTTCTAGTTACCATGGAAACAGTACTAGCTGTTTTCATGGCGAATTTGCATTTCCCTAATGTTATGGCGTTCATTCATTGCGGTTGTAAATAAATTTGTTCTTTCAAGTCGTTGCGTGGTGTGGCTCTGAGGTAACGTATATTTATATGCGAATATTTGTGCGTTTGTTTTATTTCATTGAAATACCACATCCAAAGATGCTAGAAACAGCTAAATGTGTAGGGAGAGTTTGTAACCTAGTTTGTGGTGATACTGTTTGTGTCTTCTTGTGCTTTATTCGCACAACAAACAAAGAAAAATGTATTCCGTACAATAACGATCCTATCTGCCGTACATCCTTTCGTTAGTGCCAATGCGCATTTCTCAGCTGAAACGCTGAACTGTTTTTGGTGAAAGTTGGTGTCCTGGTACATCGGTTTCGCCCTGTCAGTATCATTCCGTCGCAGCTCCATGTTTATATTTAATTCATCTGCGATCGACGCTGTATAATCTGAACACACAACAGCGTTGTTCAATAAAAGAACTTCAAATTGGTGTATACGTTATGCTATTATGGGCCAGTCCAGCTTCGTATTTCTTAGTTTCCTGCTGTTGGCAAAAACAGTGCAGTGGGCACGCGGACTTGTGGGGTGCGATGAAGCTATAGCGTCATTGACAAAACGCAGCCCCGCTGGTAACTATAGGAGTTACACATTCATTTTGTTAACGTTTAGAATTGTGGTGATGACAGTACCGAGTTTTGGAGGTGTATGAAATATACTGCGCACTGTGGGAAGCTAATTCACAATGCCAGGGTGCAAAGGACACGTTTGGACGCCATGTGCATCGTGGTTTTACGGACTTGTTTGTTTTCATCTTGTTCTCCTAGTGCGGCTCTCTCCTGAGATAAATAAGCATTGAAGAGTTTGCAACAATGATGTTTATTGACCTGAGTTACATAATATTTCCATTTTATTTCTTTGAATGTTGAGTGTGTTCACACCATTTCCAAGCTGCTCGCTGTACATCTGAATGAAACACGTATTATTTATTTATTGTGTATCTGTTTAGTTTTTGTAGAATGGTTTGTGTGTGTGTGTAAAATTTATCAGTTTGATTTGGGGGGAGGGGTTATTCCGTACTGGATGGAAATTGAGTTAACGATATGTCATGCGGTAGACCCTGAGTACCAAGTTTAATTGCAGATTTGTTTATTATTTCGGGTAATAAACGGATACACGGGCATGGCATTCGCATTATGCATTTCAGTTTACATCCTTCCTGTGAAGACTGTGTGATATTGTATAATACTTGAGCAGCTGCTTGTTTCATTTACCGACAAAGAAACAGAACATGCGTACCGATAAGTAAATAACAGTAGAAGAAAGGGATAAAGACAGCATAAGGACGGACAAACTAAAGAGAAAATGTAACTGCCGCTACTGGAAAGCATGGGTGGAGTCCACTTTTAGGTAGTTCAACCTGGTTCGCTTCCTCAAAATCGAGATTAATTCTGATACATTGTATTGTCATGTAGGTTTTATGTTTGTTAGAAATACATTATTTTGCTACTGAGGCTTATGTGGTTGCTGTACGTACGGGTGCTTTATATCGTCACATAGGCCATATGTTTGTATAAATATTGTATATCGTCACATAGGCCATGTGTTTGTATAAATATTGTATATCGTCACATAGGCCATGTGTTTGTATAAATATTGTATATCGTCACATAGGCCATGTGTTTGCTATGAATACATCATATTTTCACATAGGCATATTCCTTTTCTGTAAATACATTCTAGCCCTGTATGCTTTCTATAAACAGATTATGCGTATTTTCACCTAGGCCTGGGTGTTTGCTGTAAATACACAGTCACGCAGGCCTATATGTTTGATATAAATACAATGTATTGTTACATAGGCCAATGTATTTACTATGAATACTTTATATCGCCATTTAGGCCTATGTGTTTGCTGTAAACACATTGTAGCCGATCCCAGTGGCCGACCAATTTAAGGCGTGGGTCTGCGGCCGTTCGCTTACTGGGATTGTGGGTTCAAATCCCGCCGGGGGCATGGATGTATGTCTGTTTTGAGTGTTGTATATTGTCAGGTAGCGGTATCTGCGACGGGCCGATCACTCGTCCAGAGGAGTCCTACCGAGTGTGATCTCGAAACCTCGACAATGAGAGGGCCTCGGCCCACTAGGGTTGTCGAGCCATGAAGAAAATAATACGTTGTATTGTCACATAGGCCTGTGTGTTTCCTATAAATACGTTGTACTGTGACATAGGCCTGTGTGTTTCCTATAAATACGTTGTACTGTGACATAGGCCTGTGTGTTTCCTATAAATACGTTGTATTGTCACATAGGCCTGTGTGTTTCCTGTAGATAGACTGTACTGTCACATAGGCCTGTATGTTTCCTATAAATACGTTGTATTGTCACATAGGCCTTTGTGTTTCCTATAAATACGTTGTATTGTCACATAGGCCTGTATGTTTCCTATAAATACGTTGTACTGTGACATAGGCGTGTGTGTTTCCTATAAATACGTTGTACTGTCACATAGGCCTTTGTGTTTCCTATAAATACGTTGTATTTTCACATAGGCCTGTTTGTTTCCTATAGATACATTGTATTGTCACATAGGCGTATGTATTTGCTATAAATACGCACGGAACGAAACGGTCGAGGCGATGGGACGTCTTTCCTCTCAAGCAGTATTGGGTTCAAGTCTGGACTGGGAAACCGGCTAATCTAACTGACGCTTCCCGTGGTTTTCCTGGTTTTCTCCAGGAAAATGCCGGGCTGCGTGGTGATATTGTTCTTTTGTCATCCTCTCTGATTTATTAATCATCAATCATGAGTTCTGATAGGAATGCCTCGAACAAATCTGTAGCCTATCCTAGCAGGTTTGTATAGAAAGTTTGTGTCTGTTGGACATGCGCACTGTAGCACGGGGCTGGTCAGTGCTGCTGTATCGACCCCCGCTCCCTCCTGTGAGCATACCTGCTGCTGACCTTGCGTATTGTAGCTTCAGCAGGTCACCACTTCGCACTTGTTGGCGCCACTTGGGTGGTCCTCGTCAAGGATAAAATGTGAGTTAGACAACTCATTTTCGTTGGCGTCGCTTATTTATAAATGACGGATTTTCGTCCCAGTATTTAAGAACTTCAGATTTAGACCTCCAGCATAGTAGGCCTATAACAGGAACCTCGCCAACAGTCTTCAGCACAGACGCGCTCGAAGGATGTTATTCAATTTGGAATTCCTTTCGAAGTAATTAAAATCCCTCTTTACAATTTAGAGTTTACAACGTATGGATGACACAAATAACGTAACCTGCACGTTGCTACATTAGTGGACACGGTACCGTTTAAATCTTCTGTGACGATGGGTTGTAGATTCCAACTACTGCACAAGACGGAGGATTTGGGCGCTTTTCGTATAGTCGCGAAAAGCGCCTATTAGCTTCGTCATATCCGCCTGTCTGTGTGTCCGCAGGCCTGTATATCAGCGCGGCTCCCACTGGACGGATTTCCATGAAATTTTGAATCGGGAGCTTCTATGAGAATCTGTTTAGAAAATCCAGATTTTGTTACAGTCGGACAAAAATGTGGGCGGGGATAGCACAGTCGGTTTAGCGACTCGCTACCGGCTGGGCGGTCCGGGAATCGAATCCTGGTGGGGGTTAGATTTGCCGGACCCGTCCAGACTGGCCCTGGCCTCCACCCAGCCCGCTGTACAATGACGGGTCTCTTTCCCGGGCTTAAAGCGGCAGGAGCGTGGCGTTGACCACCCACCCCGATCTAGCGTCCAGGACAATAAATAAGTATAGCTATACCCCTCCACCCCTCTCAGCCTTCATGGCCTTTTCTGGGGTGAACCTTACCTTTACCTTTACCATTCGGATAAAAATATCGAGCGCTTTGCATGAAGCCTTAAGTACGTTTTATTGTTGCAGGCGACATAAATTCTCCATAAAAGCAGTTTTGTGCAGCACTAAATATTTTTATATTGTTGACAGTGACGTGTAACACAACAATACACAGAGAGAACATCACTGCCTTTCCATTGCAACAGTGGTTACGCGAACGCGCCACAATGTTACGCTATACGTACATTGCCAATCATATTAACCTTTTAAAGCCTAGCGGTAACTTTACATACGACCAGGTTTAACATTCAAAAATTGAGCGTGGTGCCCACATTGCGTTTATGTGTTTTGTGTGGATCTCAGAACAAACAGCAACTTTTGCCTTATAAAACATTAAGAGATTGGTTTTTATAACCGAAGTGTAGTGTGTTTACAGCGCTGTACGCACTGAGTCCTTAAATAAAACAGATACGTTCCGTCTTTAAAGGGTTAAACTTATAGTACCCTTAAATGCAGTGACGACCTAACGATGCACCAAGGTCCGCTGCATGTAAAAACTTACAGGCCCATACGGTGTACCGAGGCGGATAGTGAATGGCTAAATGGAAAGGAAACAAATACAGAGCTTCTCACTGTGCAGTTCTTTCCCATCTCTTCTTCCTTCGTACGTAATGTTTTCAGATAGGAGAAGGGAAGACAATGTATTCTGACTTTTGTTCTAACAAATCTCTTAAATGCGTAATGAAAATCGCTGGCCACAGCTTAGGAATGATTGGTTTACATTACATAAATTGGTATTTAAAGTAGATTGTGTTGGGTTTCGTGAATGCCAGCGTACTGTACTCTGCCTTGAAGCAGCAGTTGCTGGTACAACTTCAAAATCAAGTCGTATTATTGGAATCTGTGTGCTTAACCCTTTAAAGACGAAGCATATGTTTTATATAAGGACTCAGTGCGTACCGCGCTGTAAACGCTCTCCACTTCGGTTATAAAAACAAATCTATTAATGTTTTATAAGGCAAAAGTTGCTGTTTGTTCTGAGATCCGTACAAAACACATAAACACAATGTGGGCACCACGTAGAATTTTTTAATGTTAAACCTGGTGGTACGTAAAGTTCCCGCTAGGCTTTAAAAGGTTAACTGATAACGTTTATTAGGTAAATTGAGAAAGAAGTTTTAACGTCTTAAGGTAAATGTGTTGGTAGTTTGCAGTGTGCTTAATATTTTTGGCTGTCATAGTACACCGCCTGTGATCACAACGTCTGTTTCGCGTGTTCTCATTCTATTCTAATGCTCAGCAGCTCCTTTACGTATTTTATTATAATAGAATTTATTTATTCGCCTCTTCTTGAGCAACATTTTCTGAATATATACACATAACAAAACCGTGCAGTTACTCCAGTGTGGTAATATGTTTTCAGACCGTTCCTTTTTTACTTTCCATGGATCCTAGCTTGTTTGACCAGAACTTCCGTTTATTGCAGGTGGGCTGGTTGTTTATTACTGTAAAGCTAATCCACTACAAGCAGCAAACTGCACAGGCACGGATCTATTTTCCTTGTATTTCGTTTGAAACATACGGAGTATCAGTATTGAAAAATATTTCATGTATATTATTGTTAGCATTAATCGGAATTGTATTTTGATTTTGGAAATGTACGTTGAGTTACGAGGCAAAGGAAAGAGAAGTGGCAACGATTTTACAGGTTATATTTCTCAGATCATTGCTAGAAGTACCATTGCGAGACAGAATAGCCAATAAGAAAGGAAGAGGTCTACTGGAAACTGCAGTATATGCTAAATGAAATACATAAATGCGAGTCACATTGGAAATAACAGATCGCCAAAATTAGGATACGTGTATTATCCCAAAGGAGAAAATGAAGGTGAGAAGACCTAGAAATAGATGGAGAGACCCAATTTTAAATCTTCTGAACATCCAAAGGGGCTTTGAGCACCCAATTTTTGATTCATATGAAGTGGAAAAGTAACAGCTGAATAAAATATACAAGTATGTCATGCAGGCTCTGGCGCTGTAATTTTTATAATGTGTGAGACCCTTTACTAAATATATTCCTTACATTCCATATTCTTATGGAGCTGTGGTAAGACTCGATCTACGTAACATGCAACTTCAGCTAGTGGATCACCGCCCATTTTCAGCTGTCAGTCATGTTGGCTGTGCCCGAGGACACTTCATGGCGCGCTGACAAGGAACCAACATAACACACGACAGCTGGCGTCTTTCGAAGTGTTACTGTAACTACTGTTCTTTCTTCTTGCAGTCCGCCAGGGCCGAAACCTTATCCCAATGGACCCGAATGGTTTGTCGGACCCGTACGTGAAGTTGAAGCTGATTCCCGACTCGGACAACGTCAAGAAGAAAACAAAGACGATCCGGTCTTGCCTGAACCCCATCTGGAACGAGACCCTAACGTTGTGAGTATTCCATTCCTCAGTTTTAATTGATCGGGGTGTGAGCCCAACACGACATGGAGACAGAGAGACACCGCGCGCCCGCAGTTGCGGAAGTGAAATCTGATATTCTGTCTTATATCGTCTAGTGTCAGACAAAGACTTAGAATATTAAATTCAGTTTATAATTTTACTTGTTCTGCTGTATGAATGTGAATCTTGGACTGTCACTCCAAGGGATAAACTTTCTGAAGGTAATGTAGATTAGGTAGGCTACATTTTAATAATATCTACAAGTTCCTAAATATTTCACTGATTCCCGTAAGAATCCTGCGTATACAAGTTTATGGTTTTCCAGGTTCCAAAACTTAAGTGTCTTTTCTCCTGGTTTGCATTGTGCCGAACAGCCTGTAATACAGAGGGTTTCTTTCTCATTCGTAACATGAAGCTTTTCGTTTTATAGTTTTCTTAATTATTATGTCGTGTAGTCTGGTGGGCGGCTACCAAATTTCCGGACGAACCTACTGACAATATCTTCTGGGTAAAGAAGTTTCAACCTTGAGGATGGATGCGGTGTGTTCTTCTGGAAAGGCAGTACCCATTTAATAACGCAGAGGGCTGCCATACGGCTTAACGGCTGTAAAAATCTCGTATTACATTAAAATATCCTAACGCTAGAGATCGGTATACCACTCCTTTTCGGCTGTCCAGTGCTTGAGTCATCCTCGATAACCCACACACGAAGACAGTCAGTGTTGTGTTGACAAGTGGATCCTGTTGCTTAGGCTAGCTTGCGATGCAGTTCTGTCAGAGAAGTTGCCGCATGAGCAAGGGGATTCTGTCGACAGACTGAAGTCTTTGTAATTGTTCTTAAGCTTTCAACGACCTAACCCTCTTACCTGCTGCAGTTCTGAACCCCAACTCTTTGCTTTGCTGTTCATGTAACTTCCTTGCCAATTTTGAAATATCTTAGACGTATAGCTGAAGGTAGGGATCGGAATTTTTCTCCAGTGATGAACACTGGGCAGGGTAATGTAACACTGACACACTATAGAAACGTGAATATGGAGGAGTGCCGTGTAAAATATCGTCAGGGGTGACTAGGCAAAGATTTAGAAGGAGACCGTGGTTGTTTTCAGGTACTGCCTCCCATTGTCTTGTAGTAGTTGCGTAGAATCACGCAGACCGTTAATAAGGATCCATTAATCTGGCTGGCATTTGAACTGTGCACATCCCAATGACAAGTGTGGAAAGTTACCGCTAAGCTAAACTACTCGGTTACAAACTGTTTCTTTATTATGTCTACCATTCGTGTAACCCATGTCGAGGCATGAAAACCCCTGCTCTTTGAAACATCAGATGCGTTTAAACTCCTTACATTCTATCTGTTCACAACGCACACGCAGTATGCGTAATAACGGGGATACCGTGTCCGTCGAACTTCTGAAACTGTAAAACGGATATTTGTAAGGGCATTAAGCAATTGTGGCCCTGATTCAACCTGGTTCAGGTAACCCCGAATTTGCTGAAATCCTTAAGTCGGTTTGTCTGGTTTTCTCATTAAGTGTAAAAGTCTTCGGGTTTTCACGGCAGTTGTTGACTATAGTATTGTCTTCTTTTGGATTTCTGCGCCGTCTGGTGGATGGTATCTTTCGACGTTTCGATGGAACGTACTGCAGGCATATGGCCAGATATTCTCCAACTTTCCCGTCTAACCGACACATTCAGTTCTTCCCGACCACTAAAGCATTCACCTGAACCAGATTCAGTCGCCCTTAAAACGGAGGCAGACCATCAAATTTCTAATAAACCGCTGTTCATTTAAAGAACAGTAGATATGAAAGACCCGATTATGATTCCAGTTGATAGAGATCCTTCGGAATTCATTATTATCACATTCATACCTCAAAATCTCAACTTTATTTGTATTATTAAGGTTTGTACAATGTATTTGTTCGTGATTTCAGGCTTCCGCCGCGATGCTGATGAGATCTGCGCTCTTCTGGGGTATAACGCATCGTCGAGTGGTAATCTTTTACCGACGTTTCGGGACAACGTATCGGTCCCATCTTAAAGGTCAAGAAGTCCAAGAAGAGTTTCTACTTTTCTTTGACTTCTTGACACTTGAAGATGGGACCGATACGTTGTCCCGAAACGTCGGTAAAGGATTACCACTCGACGCTGCGTTATACCCCAGAAGAGGGCAGATCTCCTCAATGTATTTGCTATATGAAGACGTCCTTATGTCATTAAAATCTCATAAAACGTAATTATAATCTCCTTTAAGTCTCATTGAAGATTTTATTTTCATCTCATTGAGACCTCATAAAATCTTATTATGATCTCATGATCTTGTTAAAATATTGTTAAATCTAAGTATGATTTTATTTTGATCGCTTCATGGTCTCGTTAACATGTGTAACGTGTATTCCAATCATTTTTTAACATGGTGAACATTTCCACGAGGCGAAACCTAAAAACCCTTTCTTTTCTCTGCCCTGCAGTAACTTACGGGAAGTTCGCGTTTGTGGTAGCGTAATGGACTTGTATTGCAGTAGGTATCATGCTAATGGCGTGTTTTGTTTCCCCCCACTGTAACATGTGTGCGTTCGACACTGTTATTTAGCTGCGTATGTTATTTAATTGTCAGTTCTGTGTAGCTATTATGCGCCGCGTTATGATCGTTACTCAGAATTCTTAGAAGTGAAACCAATTAAACACTGAAAGCCCCTGCGAGATACGGGGAATCCCCTGCTGGGTGTCAGTAGGGGATTAACTGCGATCACTTCTTGTTTTTGCGAGTGCCTTCTGGTGTGATGTTGGCGTTGCGTTTATCCTTTTAGTCTACGTTGGTAACTACGTCTTCCGCTGACTTTAGCATTAACCTTTTAAAGCCTAGCGGTAACTTTACATACCACCAGGTTTAACATTAAAAAATTCAACGTGGTGCCCACATTGCGTTTATGTGTTTTGTACGGATCTCAGAACAAACAGCAACTTTTGCCTTATAAAACATTAAGAGACTGGTTTTTATAACCGAAGTGGAGAGTGTTTACAGCGCGGTACGCACTGAGTCCTTATATAAAACAGACACGCTTCGTCTTTAAAGGGTTAAGAACCTCTGCATTTCTGCGCAGAGGAGATTGTGTGCTTACTGTAATTCTCATTGTAAGGAGAAATTAATTTAAATATTCTTCGCTGTAGGCTTTAAATGATTAAAATTATATTTCACAAAGATTTTTGCAGTCGTTGCTCAGTGTTTCTGGCCCACCACACTACTCTGAATGCTGTGCGCTCTTTATATTCTAAGTACGTAACAGGAAGTACATGTGTGTTGCGTGTCCAGTTATATTCAGAAAGTTCCGAGTAGATTTTGAATACGTTTTGTTACTCGGTTTACCGGACGAAATGGGAACCTTGCATTTCCCCAGTACGAAGCAGGAGTACCAACCTTCCGACCGCGACTTTCGCTTTGCCTTATCAAAATCTGTTAATTTTATTTTAAGGAATTTTAGATTTTATGTATTATTAGCGAAAAAGCAAGCTTATATAGCGTTCAGCAGCAGACTTCGTTCTTTTAACGATTTAAAACCGAGTGGTTACTTTACATACCACCTGGTTTAACAATGAAAAATTTTATATCCTGCCCATATTCCATTTAAGTATTTGGTATGATTCTCAGAATAAACCATTCAGGTACGGGAGAACCTGATAGGTTTTTATAAGGGAGACGAGAGTGTGTTTACTGCGCGGTACGAGGGGGATATTTAAATATAATTCAGCTTAATCGTATTCTTCCATGGCTTGACCTTTTCTAGCCTGAGATCCATGTAAATAAAATGGTGAAAATTCAATGCCTTTCTCAGAGAAAACACCGCATCTCCAGTACAGTGACTGACCGGTTAGTACTGTTTAGGGAAATAGTCGCTTTTTTTTTCTGACGATCTATGGGGTGCTTTATTCGAACGGTAACACCTCTGACGTGTATTTGAGCGATGCTCCGTTTCGAATATCTGCAGGCATCGAGTATTCTACCGAACTCTTCATGGTTTTTCTCGGGTTCTCCTGGCAGATATCGGTATTTTACCTTAAATTAGACTACGTCCCATTTCTTTCACGTCTTTTACATTTCATTCGTCATTGTCATCCAGTCGCTGGACTCTGTATATAATACAGTCGTTAAATAAACTGCCCATAAATGAACCCATAGGCCTATATGCTCGTACACTGTGTGGACAAAATCGGGGGTTTTGTAATTGTCAGAGCAGATGATGCGTTCATTAAAGTGCCGGGGCTGTGTGGACTTGCTCAGTTTGCAGAGACGTGGGGGGTGGGGGATAAATGGCTGTCCAGCACCAACTATAATTGAGTTTCGAGCCGTCACTCTTCTCCAGAGTTGTGGTGTTCTGAATTTAATTGAACGGCTGCGTGGTTTTGAAACATCCACAAACTGTCGTGAGAAACGCACACAAATCATAACATTCAAGCCTTCGTTCCCGAACAAAAATAGAAAAACCTGTTGAGAACGCTGTCTACTGGCATATGGCGCTCTATGGTCTGGTAGAAATTTACTGACGTTTCGGTAGAACCTAATCTTCACACGCATCTCCCAGAATTTGTAGACGTCACGTCGCGCCGTGCTGATTCAAGACCGTATTCTTTATAGCCACCTCCGTGAAAACTAAATGTCCCACAGAAAAGACAGTACTTGTTTCGTTTAACCATGTATCCTTGAACGGTAGAATGGTCGTGTATGTGTGTATTAATTTGTAATGAATTCTTGGCCGATTGTAACGCATTTTCGTAGCATGTACCTAGACCAGTGTTTCCCAACCAGTGTTCCACAGAACATCGTTAAGGGTTCCGCGAAGAATCGTGGAATAAATAAATAAACATTTTAAACACCTCGAAAAATTCCATATAGCTCTCTAAATATTTCAGGAATTTTTTGTTTCGCAATTGGCAATACTGGAGTAATCTCCGTGTTCTAGGAACTGTTTCTTTGCTAAATATATTCAACCCATTGCATCAATCATATGCACTCCAATATTCACGTATAAATGTTACACACACATATTTTAATACTTTGAATATTTTAATCCTCTTTTAACTGTATGTATTTTAAAATAGAGGCTGTACCTTTTATGCGGTAGAGATATTAACTGCGTGGCCTACAACAGATTGTGGAACCATACAAATAGTGGCTCGTCAGTGGTGGTTGGTTTTAGATTTGGCAACATGTGCTCCTTAAGGGTGGTGCACTAGCGCCGAAACATGTCGGAGCTTTATGTATAATACTTATATGTGAATATCAGAGTGCATCTGGTTGGTGTAATAAATTGACTGTGTTTATGAAGACAGTGCACGGAGTGAACAATTTTAAAGTGCCTCTTTGTTAGTTTTCGTTTTCATAGGCGGGGGTTTCTCCGCGCAACATAGGTTTGGAAACACTGGCTTGTCCTGTCGGTGGGTCGGGCGGGCGGTCCGTCTGTTACAGAATAAACAGTGTAACCTAGCTGTGTGTAAACCTGCAGTGAATAAAGCTGATGCAACTGTCATATGCGTTACATATGGACAGATGATCTACAGATATGTAGAGCTTCGGTTTGGGATATCTCAGTTATTTTCTGTAACTTGTTTAACCCTTTAAAGACGAAGCGTATCTGTTTTATATAAGGACTCAGTGCGTACCGCGCTGTAAACACTCTCCACTTCGGTTATAAAAACCAGTCTCTTAATGTTTTATGAGGCAAAAGTTGCTGTTTGTTCTGAGATCCGTACAAAACACATAAACGCAATGTGGGCACCACGTAGAATTTTTTAATGTTAAACCTGTTCGTATGTAAAGTTAGCGCTAGGCTTTAAAAGGTTAATCATTTAACATCATCAGAGAGATTCGTTTCACGGTGTCTCATAATGTTTAAGGGATGCAGACTGTATTCAGATTTTAATTCAAGGCTAAAATTTTTTTTTAGCTGCCATGATTCTAATGAAACGAGGGAAAGACGAGAATGTAAATTTCTTACACTTAAGCTTTTGTATTTTTACGTGTATTTTGTCACAATGAGAGTTGGGGTGACCTACTGAGATAGGCCTATAGATTATTCTGCAGATGTACGACCTCGCCTACGTTGTAACCGGGTATGTAAATTTAAACGTCATTTTCGTTGTACAAAAAGCCCGTTCTCTCTTCATCACAGACATGTCACTGTATCTTAGATATAATGTTTATATTCATTGTCCTGATTTTGTTGAAAAATACGTTTCGGTGCTCTGTTTTTATCCATTATGTCTATACCTTAGCGATATCCGTTATAACTGTCTGCTTTCCGCTTACGTTTCCCCATACGGCTTGGTCTGTTGGTGGTATTTTAGTTCTGAAATTGACCGCCTTGCGGCTGACTGTAGCGATGTACAGATTTAGATAAACAAAATGTGTAAACATGTCTTGTGCAATGTTTAATTGGCTCACATATTGCCAGTTCTTTCTCCGGTCAACAGCTGTACTTCCCTGTGTTTATGTGTTAGCGTTGTTTAGACAGTAAGCGCTCGGGCGGTGTTTTGCTTTCCCCGTAACGAGCCATTTGCTGTAATCTGTGCTACTCTGACCATTTCTCCGGTGAAACTCTACTCAGCCAACATCTTATTGCACTATTATTATTATTATATTTCAGAGATTTTAAATTTTTTCATTTTGACTTTAACCGTCGCAACTACCCTTCCGGTAGATGCGCTTTGGCGGCTAATGCCATCAGCAGGGATAGCTGCATATTCAATTGTATGTCTGTTTTGATTAATGATTTATAACCAGGGTGCAGGGTATAGGGGTTTTTCCCCAGTACGTTTACAGTACTTTTTTATCACTTTTTCCTGCACCATTGTTTTTGTTTTGTTTGTTTAGTGTTTTGTTTTTGTGTATTTTTACCGTTTTTGTGTTGTATATGTGTTCTTTTGGTGGCTTTGTAATTGGCATTTGTGCTGTTAAGCCTGCACATTAATAAATGCCCATTGAATTAAATATAACTCAATTTTATTGAATTATTTCACACCGATTTAGGTGATTTTCAAAGAGTACGAGTCACTGGCGAGACGCTTTATTATTATTATTATTATTATTATTATTATTAATCATCATCATCATCTCCTTTATGCAGGGTATTCACACTTATATACCTGAAACAAACTATGTTTCTAGGGTACACAGTGTCGCAGCTATTCTGCGCGTACTGTTAATGGTGCATATAACGCTGTCTTCAATATTAAACTCTTTTGTGCTTCTACATTAGCACTTCCCGCAGTGTGTGCTGTGCCCAAAATGGCTGTTTTCTGTAGTTCCTTGATACCATGCTTTCCTGGTATCCTGCTCAATTATTATTATATTTATTATTATTATTATTATTCATGTGTTCGGGAATTTTCCTGACAGAACCTTAGGGTATGTTCGCTACTCCTTGGTAAGCGCGAAGAATTCGGTGTCGGCGTGTTCGTGTTTGTGTAAGGCCTGTATCTGAGATACGTGCTGGGACTGTCACCGGACTGTGTGAAAAGACAAGGGGCAGGGTGCGAGGGTAAAAATGAAACGAGCTGCGATGATCGGACGCCTCAGGTTATGCAACCCAATCGTCAAACAGACGTGGCGCCTTCCAGCACACGGGGTCACTTGTAGATAAATTGAAGTGTACTCTGCAGTGGTGTCGGTGGGTGGTATTTTGAGTTCTTGTTGTTGTTGCTGCTGCTGCTGATTTGTTGGTCTGTGTTGCATTTTACGTGGATTAGTGAGAACGCATCGCAGTGTTTTGTGTTTTAGGCACTTTCGCAAAGCGAATAGCGGCTACTAACTTTATCATGCTTATCCGTCAGTCCGTCCATCTGCATGGAACAGCACGACTCCTACTGGACAAATATTTGTGAACTTTCGTGTTGGGGTTTTAATAAAATTTATGAACTTATTCCAATTTTGGTTCAACTTGGACAAAAATATGAGACACTACAGTCATCTATGAATTGATATTAACCCTTTAAAGACGAAGCGTATCTGTTTTATATAATGACTCAGCTCGTACCGCGCTGTAAACACTGTCCGTCTCGGTTATACTAAACCAATCCGTTAATGTTGCATAGGTTGCATAATCACTGTTTGTTCTGAGATCCATACAAAGCACACAAAGACTATGTGAGCACCATGTAGAATTTTTGAGCGGTAAACCTGGTGCTGCATAAAGTAACCGCTAGGCTTTAAAAGGTTAAAAATGGAAACAGGCTGTATTCTGTGTTGCGGGCATAAGGACGCGATTTGGAGTCATTGTAGGCCCCTTCAAGACAATTGCCTTGAAAGAGTACCTTGCAGTAGAACAGAACCACTTATTCTCACACTGTTCCAATTTTATTCGCTGCCATCTCCTGCGTAAAGTGTGTGGTTTGCACAGTGGTTAGCATTAAGGTTGCCATTTTGGGATATTTTTATAAATGATATGTTAGAATGTATTGACATGGAAGAGACACGTGCTCTGGTAATAGGAGGAATAAGAATAAGAATTTCGGAATTGTTACTCGCTGATGATCTTGCTGTGGCATCACCTGCAACTTCCGGATTGCAAAAAGAAATTGATTTAGTACATATATATTGTAACGGTTGGAATTTGCGATGTAATTTGGACAAATCTAAAGTAGTTTTTAAGAAAGGGGAAAATAAAAGGTAAAGGAGAGATGGAGAACGAAGAGATCAAACGTTGAACTAGCAGATAAATTTAATTATTTAGGAGTCATGTCACATAATTTGGTACATAGGTGCGATTTTTCCGTCATTGGGCTTGAAGGTTCCTGTGTACGAATCTACATGGCGTCATACTCCAGAAGGAATTAATCTTAACCATCCTCCCATTCAGCGCTTTATAATAAATAAATAAATTTGGGCTTTCGAAGCGGTACAGTTAAAGATCCTTGTCCTTCCGCCCCTGGGTATTTGTTGGAAAATGTTTCGACAATGCGTAGTGTCTCAGACGTCTAGTGATCTGGCCCATGAAGAAGGAGTCACTACGCTGTGTCGAAATGTTTGACAACAGACAGCCAGAGACGGAGCGCAATATGGCAGAAAAACGAAAATCACAAAGCGCGTGCTTGATGTCGCGAATCAGACAGCTGGAACTGCGCCGCTGGGGTGTTTGATTGTAGAGATCAGCATTTAGACAACTCCGGTTACAGTGACACCGATATGTCAGTATAAACAAAATCGGTCGTTTGAAGACAAGAATAAATGCGGCTCCAATACGTCGTATGCGTTACAGATACACGCACCTCATGCCATGTAAAATGTGCTGTAATAAGTCAACTTTTGTGCCACAAATATATGGCGACTTGTAATGAGATGCCGTTAGAACAGAGCGAAAGCTACCAGGGCGCTATAGCTGCTGATCGACCCGTTGCTGCAGCTCTGTATGAAATGATGACGTCATTGTACTGACTGAAGCTGCACGGGATCTCCACCTCTCTTACGGTCGTGTGAATGAAAGGTCACAACCACCTGCGTTACCGACAGTTTTCCCATCAAATCACAGCGGTAATAATACGTACCACAAAACTCTGCATTGCACTCTGTATGATTCACAGAATAGGCGTAGATTATTCACCGAAAGAGTGTTAACCGATTGGCCTTTGGAGTAAAAATTCAGTACGTTTCCTGTGATGTAGGATCTTTGTTTATGGACATTATTTGCGTGAACTCAAAGCTTCAGAGGGTTAGAACCTTACTCGTAAGGGAAACGTTATGTTTTGTGTCACTGAACATAAAAAATAACACCGTAAATGTTAATGAAACATCCTGAGAAGCTGCCAGTGCAGAGCACTTCGGGCTGCTACACTACAGAAACTGCCAGAACAGGGTGTCTGGGGATGCTACANGAAACTGCCAAAACAGGGTGCCTGGGGATGCTACACTACAGAAACTGCCAGAACAGGGTACCTGGGTATGCTACACTACAGAAACTGCCAGAACAGGGTGCCTGGGGATGCTACACTGCAGAAACTGCCAGAACAGATTACCTAGGGATGCTACACTACAGAAACTGCCAGAACAGGGTACCTGGGTATGCTACATTACAGAAATTGCCAGAACATGGTACCTGGGGATGCTACACTGCAGAAGCTGCCAGAATAGGGCACTTCGGGATGCTACACTTCGGAAGTTGCATTACGGGTTACTTCGGGATGCTACACTGCCGAAAATATCGCCTTGTAATCAAGGATGAATTGGGCGTGACATGTAGTAAGCTTGGGAGAGTTGAGAAGTGCGTGTACAATTTTGTCTGCAAAATTACCACGAAGGCCGGTGTATTTTGCAGAATAATATGGATGCATTTGTAAAAATATTGGCGTCCGCTAGAGTCCTACTTTCCTCTCATGTTATAAATTATCAGAGTATTTCTTGCTAAACGAAAGTGCCTACGTGTTGTTAATTAAAACGCACGTTGCCAGATGTTCCTATGTTTTCTCACTGTGCCTCTGCTCCACATACAGTATGCACACCATTTCGCTGTTACGTTACGGCGTTGTGCTGTTACGGCAGCAATCTATTCTTGACACTGGGCGCATTGTAGTGAGGAATCTACCCTTGAATTTAACCTCAAATGACTATCGAGCATCATATTACACGCATCACTTGTTTCTCTACAAAAGAACCCCTGTGATGCTGATCGGTGAATGGTGTGCCGTTACTCTGTAGACCGACTGTACGCGTTCTGCGCCGTTGTGATTGTTTCGTCTCCCACTTTTTCATGCGCATCAACAACAGTGGTGAGGTCTACTGTATATACATACCGCAGACTGTTTAACATTACAAATATCTGCATTTTGCCCACGATGTATCATTGGTTTTGTTTGATTCTCAAAATACACACCTGTTCTGTACTTAATATTACACATAACCCCTGCAGTTGCTTTACATATAGGTTTTATATTGTTACCAACCACTGCACAATAATTATTTTTACTCCTACATGTTTCGGCTAACTATCATAGCCATCATCAGGGTGTCACTCTTCACAGACATGTGCAGCGTTCAGTATGTCAGTTAGTTAACTGTTGTACACATTACCATTCACTGGCATACTGTACGCTGCGCACGTGTCTGAAGAGTGACTCCCTGATGATGGCTACGATATTTAGTCGAAACATGTAGAAGTAAAAGGAATTATTGTGCAGTAGTTGGTAATAGTATAAAAATTACACACTGGTTATTACCCTAAGCAATATTAACCCTTTAAAGACGAAGCGTATCTGTTTTATATAAGGACTAAGTGCGTACCGCGCTGTGAACACTCTCCACTTCGGTTATAAAAACCAATCTCTTTATGTTTTATAAGGCAAAAGTTGCTGTTTGTGCTGAGATCCGTACAAAACACATAAACGCAATGTGGGCCCCACGTAGAATTTTTTAATGTTAAACCTGATCTATGTAAAGTTACCGCTAGGCTTTAAAAGGTTAACCGACCGGTCTGATAACGCAACCAACAAAGTACACACTTGTTAGATTACGAACACATTTATTTTCAATTCCTGCGTGTTTAGGCTTTGTTGGCCATGTTCAGGGAACCACTTCCGTTGGTATCTAGAGTGGGTCTCTGAAGATGCCCGATAAGGCTGACACATGTAGGAATTGAAAATGAATATAGTGATCTAAAAATTATACACTGTGTTGGTTGCATTATCATGTAAAACTGGAGTACACGGTGAAAAGTCCATTACAGAGTTAAGTGACTCTTCTTCGTGATAGTGACGTTGTGTTTTCTGTTAATAGGAACTCAGTGCTTAAACATTATTCAGTTGAACATGAGGTTTCAAAGACTCAGTCCGTTCCGATCCTCCCGTTCACTCTGACCAGCACTCATGAGAGCGAACCGACGTGATATCGCAGTGTAATTAGATCTACTCAAGAAACAAGGCTGGGGTATTTTAGAGTGCCGTCTTCGGGGTTGCGACGCTGTGTCATCAAGTAGGTGGTTAACAACGACTCGGAGGAACTTGATTCTTCCATCTTCAGGCTCGAAGTATGTAGTCCCGCTAGTTGCCTGGAGTGAGTGAAGAAACCCCTTAAAAGTTATCAGTGTGGCCGGTGCCCCCTCGGAGATGCGAACCGGCCACCTGTCACATAGAAGTGCACAGCGTTACCGCGAATCCATCTTTCTTCTTGTGTAATTCCTGTCAAGAAAATATTAAACTGTTCTTTTGAGTTTTCCTTACAACGTTCAGTCTATAATTTTGTATATTTATTCCTTAATTTATAAATGGGCAAGAGACCAGTAAAAGATACAGAACTCTTGTAACAATAGCTAGGTAAGAAAGTCGCTATTTTAAACAAGGTTGTAATGTTCTTTGACGCGAACGGATGGGCGTAGAATACAAAACGAGTAGTTGCTTTGGCTCTGTTTATTTTCTCTGGCACGGCCAGACATTCCTGTAGCTCCCCGGCAAATGTTCTGCAAACACGTAGAGAGAATTAAACGCCTGAGATAATTGGTATCACTCTGTCGGCACACCTGCACAGCTGTCAAGCATAGCGCTGCTGTTGGCACGCTCGTCCTTAGTCTGTCTATACATCTTTTATCTATACAATTTATCGATCCATTGATTTACCTAATCTCTCTGCCAGACTAACAATAATTACAGTATACAACATAATGCGTATAATATTCTTCTGCTTTTTTCACATCAAGCCTCATGATACCAGGGAATCTTCTTAGACTCAAAATCGATCTTTTCACTTCTTCCCCAGCGTACCCTTTTATTTTACGTCTGTTATATTTGCGTTGCGAAGTTCACATTCTTCGCATGACGTTCTCCGGCATAACATACGCAGTGGAACCCGGTTATAACGACATCGATTTATGCCACGCCTTGTCTATAGCGTCAGATATTTAGTATTTCCGATTCATTCCTCACTGTTACCGTAACATTATACTCCTCGGTTACAACAACGCTGGTTTATAACGACACAAATTATTCGTGGCGTTATAACAAAGTTACGACTGTATTTTACAATATTATGGACTTCATTATTAGCTCACAAGTCTCCCGTAACAGTTAATTAATTCTTATCGCCAGTATTAAAACTCATCTCTGTTGTTGTTAAAATTGTTACTTATGTTCGTGTACAGGTAACCAAGTAATTAAGAAATCTACGTTAGTCTCTAATACGTACCATGTCCGTGCACTGAATTATACGAAATAATAACACCAACTAATGCACCAAAAATGTGTACAATTTTACTCTTGAAAGTCTCCTACATGTTTCAGCCCTGCTGGGCCATCTTCAGGGAGAATAATATTGATACACTATGTAAACGCAACCATAGTGTATCAATATTATTCTCCCTGAAGATGGCCCAGCAGGGCTGAAAAATGTATGAGACTTTTAAGAATAAAATTATATATATTTTTTGGTACATTATTTGGTGTTATTATTTGCTACATTAGACTCTTTCACTGTGTTGAACCGTATAGAGGAAAGTTCCATTGCGCATGGGCCATTTAGAAGTCTCCAAACACTTCGCGGGCCCCGCGAACCAATTGTTAACATCAAAATTTTGTTTTCTCAAGGAAAATTAAGCAGTTGATGGGATAAACTTGGTATTAATGCATTATTGATATTGCTGCAATGAACATTAATATAGCCATTCGTTACAGTGTTATTTTTGTTACATTATGTTTGCATGATGGAAGCACATCATTGAGAAGTTTGCCCTGTTTCTTTGTCTCGGATATTTTTAAGAAATAAGCAGAGTGCCATTCTACAAAATTATGGCTGAAATTCAGTTGCGCTTATTATTATTATTATTATTATTATTATTGCATCATCTCCTTCATGCAGAGTATTCACACTTATATACCTGAAAAAAAACCATGTTCCTAGGGTATCCAGTGTCGCAGCTATTCCGCGCTTGCTATTCATTGTACATATAACGCTGTCTTCAATATTAAACTTATTATTATTATTATTATTATTATTATTATTATTATTACACATAACTGAAAGGCTAAGGAGGAAGTTGGAGCTTACTATTTGGTATTTTTCTCACTCTTCCTGCTTTCCAGTGTAGGACACTTCCATGAAACATGCAAGAAGACCATTCCGGCTTAAATATGGTTTAATCATTTTAACTGTGCACGCTAATCTCTAATGTAAACCAAAAAATGCACAGATTTTCAAGTCACTGTATTAAAACACCCCTACATATGTTTCGGTAAGCAAGTAGGGGTGTTCTAATACAGTGATTTGGAAGTCTGTGCATTTGTTGGTTTACGTTAGAAATTAATAATATTCACGGTGTACAAGATATAAAATGGGCTTGCTAAGTTTGCAAAATCACTCAAAAAATCGCCTTTCTTTCTGAAGGGGGATTATAAGTGTGTTTGAAATATCCTCGCTGCCCGAAGACATAAATGCGGATTGCCAGTCGTTGGTGTTGAGTCTCACACCCGGTTGTCAGTATACGGAAGTTCAGTTCAATGCACCTAGCCTTCGTGAGGGAGGCACGTGTTCTGTCTATCGACATTGACAGTTGCTAAGATTATATGGCGTCGGTGGTAGATGAAAGAAATATGTCTACTGAGCATTAGTGGAGTGATACAGACACGAGAGAACCGAAGTACCTTCCGGGGAGGTGGGGGGGGGGGTGGTTCCCAGTGCCAGTATATCCACCGCAAGAGACAAGTCTTTCCCCCGAGTACTGCTGTTGTCGCCTGCCATTATCATTCCACCCGTGCTGCATACTCATATTTCATTCCTCTACCATCGACGTTATATAATCTTAGCATTTGACAGCGTTCTTAAATAAAACATTTTTCTTCCCTCATGAAAGCTAGGTGCATTGAACGTACCTTCCATGCATTGACTCCTGGCATTTAGGCTCTGCGCAGTGAATGAGTGACACTTTGGAAGAATTAGATTTCTTAATTTAGTGTTCGAACTTGCTAGATTATTCGTATATATTTTCTCTGTTTTTTTAGGGCTGGGGCATCCAAGTTTTGTCAGTAGTTGGTCACACATTCAGAAATATGTGTAACTTATTGTGGAAGGTTTTCAATGAGTGTTGAGGTCAGCTGTTCAAAAATATCGTGAACATCTTAGCAGTCATACAGAATCGGCGAGCTGGTCGTTATGCCGTGCTGGTCTTACAGTTCGTGTGTGCTAGCTAATTAGGCAAAAATATTACTCTTACTAAAGAAACCCAGGGGTCTCATATTGGATGCCCTGACTTTTTAGGCTAAGGGTTGATACATGTAAATCCGTAATAACTTCCAAGAACGAATCTCTGTAAGGACTCTTGTACAAAGGCCAGGCCTTCAGTATCTTCAAGGCCCCTACACTGCCTATTGATACTGCGTGCTTAGTTATTAAACGACCGTATCAATTTCTAAGATCAAGGTAGCGTTGGTGACGAATGAGTTAGTATGGAGCAGTGGTGGGATGACAGTGATAGGGAAAAACCGAAGTACTTGCAGAAACCCCTGTCCTATTTTCACATTTGGCACCATAAATCCCACATGGACTGGCTTGGTGTAGGACTCGGGACTCCGCGGTAAGGGGCTGCCAACTAACTACCAGAACCATGGCACGGACAGGGATAGTCTCCCTGTGTAGGATTCTATTAACCAAACTCCGGCACTCGTGCAGTGTCTCTTACTAGGTCAGCCAGTTTATTTTCCACAGATATCACATACTATGTGGTGCATGCTTCAGAATACAGTCAAACTCCGATATACAGCCGCTGTTTCTTCACTGCAATCTGTGGCGCTATATCGAGAGTGGCGGGAATCGAACTACTGTATTAAGTGAGGGTGGCGCTATATCGAGAGTGGCGGGAATCGAACTACTGTATTAAGTGAGGGTGTCGCTATATCGAGAGTGACGGGAATCGAACTACTGTATTAAGTGAGGGTGGCGCTATATCGAGAGTGACGGGAATCGAACTACTGTATTAAGTGAGGGTGGCTCTATATCGAGAGTGACGGGAATCGAACTACTGTATTAAGTGAGGGTGGCGCTATATTGGGGGTTTGACTATATATTCTAGAACGTACTTCTTCCAAAGAATGCGTTTTTTATAGTAGCCTTCTGGGACATCACATGTTGTAGGTTTTTAAGTGGCTACCGAGGTTTAGGGGAAAAACGCTGCCCGTGTCTTGATAGTAGCATTCTGTAACAGTCCTATAACTATCAATGTGAAAAAGTGAATATAATTTTATAACTCCGTTTTGTAAGTAACTTGAAAGGGCCCAACGTTTGAATGCACATCTAGCAGGGAAAGAAAGCATGTTTTATTTCAGCTTAGAGAAGCCAGCATTGCCAGGACAGTAAAAAAGTCTACGCTTTGATGACCACCAATTTGCTTCCTCCCACGTATCATCTGTACAGTTCCTGCTTGCACCTCGCACTAAGACTGTAAGCCTATGTTATCTGTAAACGCGTGAAAGATTGCTCAGTTTGAAAGAGACGTTCCCCTTGTAGTGTCCAGTATGAAAAGCTGAGAAATGTTTGCTACAAAATTTCTCATATCCATTGCACCTTTTGAGAAAAGTGTCTCTTTTACGGCGTACATATATTCGGCATACGTTTGGCCCGCGAAATAGTAGAGTCGAACTCGGTTATAACGTCATGAGAGGGACTGAGTATTTTGTGTCGTTGCTAGCGTGTGTTGTTATAACCGAGGAGTATAATGTTAGGGATAACAGTGAGGAATTAATTGGTGCCGCAGAATATCTGATGCTGTAGACGAGGTGTCGTATAAGCCGATGTCGTTATAACGGAATTCGACTGTATTTAGTGGTGCACAATAGTTAACTGTATGTACCGCCAACTATAACATTTAAAAAACTGCATTTGGACTGCACCGTGTATGTATGTTTACCCAAACAGGATTGAACTGCTGATGTTTGTACGGGAGACAGTAAAATAGGCCTGTGTGACGAGAACATACGCTGTCGCATGAATAAGTGTAAATAATACTCCTTTTACAATGTGTTCTATTCAAAGCCAGGGAGGTGTAAATACAACATGTGTTCCAGAGCTGCTGCTGGCAATAGAGAATTCTAATTAACCCTTCTGTAGCAACAGGCTCTTGTATAAGCAGATAACACTCAATAAGTACAACTGTCTACAGTCATTTGTAGCGTACTGCAATTGACAGCGTCATTAAATAAAACACCTCTCTCTCTATCTCTATCTCTATCTCTATCTCTCTCTCTCTCGCCCCGCCTATTCCATGAGAAGATCGGATGACTGTGGGGAAGCTGTTAACAGTGCATGTAGCGAGCGATAATCTGAAAGACGTTTAAAATTTAAAAAATTGTAGGCCCTGCATAAAACGTGAATGTACACCACTACGCTTTCATACATCTCATTGCCAACATGGAGAAGAGGTGTAACTCCACTCTGCAGGTACCCCTCATTTTATACGAGTTCGAAAAATTCTATTTTACTTATGTACTCTCAACTAATATGGAAAAATTTCGAAAAACGCAATTTCACTTCTATGCGATCTGCTAATTTAGGCAAATTTCGAGAAATTCCCTTTTCACTTATATTCTCTCAACTAATTTAGGCAAATTTCGAGAAATTCGTTTTCACTTATATTCTGTAAACTAATTTAAACAAATTTCGAGAAACGTGGTTTCATTTATGTCCGGTCACCTAATTTAGACATGTTTCGAAAAATGCGGTTTCACTTCCGTGCGGTCAGCTAATTTAGTCAAATTCTGAAGGACGCTATGTCACATGTATGCGGTTACGTATTTTAGATACGTTTCGAAAGTCTCGATTTCACTTATATGCGGTCAATCAATTTAGACAAATTTCGAAAAACGTGATTTCTCTTATGTGCGGTGAGCTAATTTTGACGAATTTCGAAAAAAACGCAATTTAACTTGTTTGCGGTTAACTCATTTAAACAACTTTCGAAAAATGCGATTTTACTTACATACTCTATATGCGGTCAGCTAATTTAGACAAATTTCGAAAAACGTCGTTTCACTCGTGCAGTCAACTAATTTAGACACGTCTTGAAAACTGCTCTTGACCTTACACGCGACCAACTAATCTAAACCAATAAAGAGAGGCGGAGAGGAAGAGGGGAAGTAAAGTCACGCCATAAGTCTAAACACATTTTCGCGTAAAAGCGATGTTAAATTCAACCTTAAATGCCTCCTTTATCTTGGACTTAGGAAGGTAATGACTTGGTGTGTTTCTGTGTAAGATCGCTTTTTCTGATGTGTCGGTGCGTGCCGTCTACAGTTTGGTCGGAATCGACCGTAAGAAATTGATGCTTATTAAGGAAATTATTTTCGATACACGCGATTGCACCGTCTGCAAATTTTTTTTAGAACGAAATTACCGCATACATTGAGAAGGACGTGTGGTTCACCCTGAAAGTGGCAGACCATAAGACAACACAGTTTATTATTAACGCTTGATTCATCTTAAATTTACTGATTCCTTCGCATCCAACTTGAACAAATTTTGTCCTCAGTCTCTGGCATCAGAGCTTTCTTACCTGGCAGATGCTGCTGTCGCATTGCCACACAAAACACTTTTCGAATTCTTTGAATCTAGTTACAAACATAAAAGGTAAAGCAATCCCATTACAGGCCTGGACAGGCCTTGAGGGTTCCAGGAGATTGAGGCTCCCAGATTTCCAGAAGGTGGTAAGGTTGTCAGCCCTACGCACCGGCCGCCTTTACCCCCCAGGGAAGAATTACTCATTTAGGTTAGAGGCTGAGTCGACCCCAGGGCCATAGTGCGACCAGCAGGATTATGTCAATGAAAAATTCCACTGACATCGTCGGGAATCGAACGCGCGACCTGCCGGTTTGTAGCGCAGTGCCTCAACCAAGTGCGCCACGCGTGCACGCCACGTGGTTACACCATGGAATTTTTCGGGCAGCCTGTAATCAAATTGCAAGGCGAAGTAAATTAATGTATTAATTAATGTTGACTGTACTTAATATCTGACATGTGCAGGATATTAAAACTAAAATATACATTAAATACCTGGCTTTGGAATTAGTCTTTAGAATCTCATGCTGTTCTGATGATGTATCTGACATCTGCATGTACACTCGGCAGACCATTACCACATCAGAAGTGTGTATGTGCCGTGTTTATTTAGCTGTTAAAGGGTTAGGGCTATACTACACGAGCGTTGAAAACGCGGCGTTAGCTGGCGTTAAAACGCTCCGATAAGGACCATAATACACGAGCGTTGAAAACGCGGCAGTAGAAACGCCGCTGACTGCTTCGAGCCTTACTACACGAACGTTCAAACCGCGGCAGCTGTGTGGCGTTCCTACTGCCTGCTTTTAGTACCAAAATGGATGTCGTCCAAATTGGTTGTGTAGCTCATCTGTGTTTAGAACTTATACGTAGCCGAAAAAGGAGGAAGAGACGCTGGTGGACTCATCCTGCAATTTCAAACAGACTTTAAACAGGGCAATTCCATATTATGTTTGGAACTCATCGAAAGTTTCCTGACAAATTCTTTTTATACTACAGAATGTCAGCGACAAGTTTTGATGAACTTTTAAATTTAATCTATAATAAAACTGTGAAAACTGACACTAATATGAGAAAGTCAATTGGTCCTGTGGAGAGACTGGCTGTAACGTTAAGGTAAATACAAACATTCTTAATAATATTATTAAACTTATTTTCGTTTATTTATCATAATTTCATAGCGCAGTAATTCGTACTGTCAAAATCAGGGAAATTATAATCGATAAAAGTCCAGGATGTTAAAATTATCTTCTGATGTATCTGCAACATTCGTAGTCACACTTAACGGTGAGGTGGCGGATGCTGATGCAGGCGAAATCGCAGGTGAGGGGGCTCGCCTAGCTCCAGAGATGTTTTTGAACACTTCTGTTATCTTATAACGTGCCTCAATTGATAAGTCAGAGGGCAAACTATCCATCAGTGGCAGAAATGACAAAAGAAAGGATTTATTGCCAAACTGATCGCTTCGCCTTTCTTCCCTCTGCAAAGCCACACTTTCAGAAAGAATTTTACTTATATCTTTAGTTGCTGTTATTAAAATGTTTTCTTTTGTTTTTCCCCTTCCCGTTGGTTTCCCTCCTGTTCGACTTCCAGAAGAAGACTGTGACTTTTCTGTATTGTTCGACTGCTCCTCTTCATAAACGGTTAATTCACTGCTCACATCCGTCGCTGAACCACCAGCCTCAGCGACCGTGTCACTTTCAGGAGGTGGAATATTAGAAAAAGTTTCTTTTCCGTCGCCAACAATAGGCAGCAACAACTGCAGCTGATCAAAGTATATATAGCGTTTTTTCTTGAGTGCAGGCTGTCCAGTTGTGGTATTCCTTTGTTGTCTTAAGTCTCTGACAAAGTTGTCCCTTACCGCTTTCCACCTCTTCATCAGTTCTTTTCCTGAAATTAAGTAGCACATATGAATTATATGACATGCCTAAAGTATGGGTATTAAATGTATAGTTGGAAAGTATGGTTAAATATATTTTATAACTGTCATATTTTTCAGATATTTAGCATCTGGAATGACATTTACGGACCTTGAATTTGATTTCCACATATCGAGGAAAACTATACCGTTCATAGTAAAAGAAACCTGCAAGGCAATTTGGGAAGTGTTGTCACCAAAGGAAATGCCACTCCCCAGTAAAGAAATATGGCTAAAAATAGCAGATCAATTTCATCAAGTGACGGATTTTCCAAACTGCTTAGGTGCAGTTGATGGCAAGCACATCAGAATAATTTGTCCTGCCAGTTCTGGATCACATTATTCTAACTACAAGAAGTATTTCTCAATCGTCTTGTTAGGCGTGGCCGATGCAAACTACTGTTTCACAGGCACAGATGTTGGTGCATATGGACGTGAAGGAGATTCGAATGCATTCAAAAATTCGAATTTTGGAAGAATATTACTGCAGCAACAACTTGACTTGCCTTCGGACAGACCGCTACCACTTACCACAGAACCGTCCTTACCATTTGTGTTTGTAGGTGATGAGGCGTTTGGATTGAACGAACATTTAATGCGACCGTATCCATCCAGAAACACAAACGAAGAACACAGAATTTTCAACTGCCGACTCTCAACAGCAAGACGGCTTGTTGAGTGCATATTCGGAATACTTAGCAATAAGTGGCGAATTCTGCACTTCAGTATGTTAGTACTGCCCGAAACAGCCATCGACATAGTTAAAAGCTGTTGCGTATTGCATAATTTTGTCAGAAGACGAGATGGCTACGTGTTTGAAGATTCTCTGACTTGTGACACGGATGATGTGGAACAAGTAGCAGCTGTAGGAGGGCGATCTATAGGAATTGCAGTGCGGGATTCATTTTCCGCATACTTTAGCAGCACCGGCCCTCTCCCATGGCTTAATAAGAAAGTACAAGTGTGAAATCACAGCAATTGTTCTGTGAAATTTACATTTTTAGACTTACTGTAATATTACTTATCACTACAAAGAAATAAAAATACATGTTACTTACAGACCTTTCTCGTTTTTGACCTCATTTGCCATTTCATTCCAGTCGGGGTACATATCTCCACATATCTCCGTTTAACACTTGGCTTTTAATTCTCGATTGCTGTAATCTTTCAGAGTAATATTGTAAAGTGGCGGTCTTTTTTCTACTTCATAAATCAACTTTTCAACATCAAACATTTCTGCACACGCATCAGCAGCAGTATTAAGAAAAATATGCTGAAAGGCTTCCTTCCGATCTGACGTCTTTGTTAACACTGTGGGCAGTGTAGGCTACCGTGGGTAGCAACCGCCGTGTTTTCAACGCTCGTGTAGTATGGCTGGCGTTTCTGCCGCCAGCGGTCACAACGCCTCATGCTGCGTTAAAAACGCCGACCGCGTTGCTAACGCCAGCAAACGCGGCAGCAGAAACGCTCGTGTAGTCTGCTCCATTACATTACACGTGTTCTGTAAAACGAAGCAGTCGGCGGCGTTAGAACTGCCGCGTTTTCAACGTTCGTGCAGTATAGCCCTTACAAGCGACTCCACTGCACTGATACTGTTGGCACTTCAAACAGTGTAAACAATAAATGTGTCCAATTCGAATTTCCTCCACACCCGACGTTGCGCTAATATCGCCATGACCTGGGTCTCCTGGGTGTACGTCCTGAGCCGTTGGGTACACATAGTTGGTACACACTGCGTTCGCCTTGATGTTCACTCGTTATATCTTAAGATATAGGCACTACATGCTGTCGTTCGATCCAGTTGGATAAAGTGCCTTTAAATGTGTCATTAAACTAACGGCCCTTATATCTCCCGACGCCTTCGCGCTGTGCATTATTCAGCCACTGTACGCAGCCTGCATATTTTGTCGTATGAAAACGTTGGATAGAAGTTGAAATCTCAGAAGTTGTCTAGACCTGGTTAGGCGTCAAATGCTTAGTCTTCGGAAGGTTTTGGATTCGATACTCGACCCGGACACCGGGTCTGCTGTTTGAGTATGCCTCTTTGTCTAACCTTCCCCATTTATTTTACCGTTGTGACCAGCAGTACGTCGTTGAACGTCATCACCTTCTGTTAGCTGCTGTTGTTTGTATAAGATGAATGTACATAGGAAGGTCATGTTCTCGTATACTACCAAACGAATTTCGGTGAAATTTGGTATTGACTGTACTAAATTTGTTGGCCGAATTTAATTTTGCTTGACATCAATCCAGGCGTCCGGCTGTACGATAAACTTAGCAGTGGCGTATTCTGACACGTGTCAAACATTAGGATTAAGACCTGGGCTACTGGGACATCCCGTTGCTGACCAAGAAAAATGCGTGGATCTAACAGAAAATGTGTTGTGATGGTAATGACTGTGGGTCATGCCTTTTGGCACGTTCTCCTGATACTGTGTATCATGAGTCTACAATTTTTCCAGAAATCGAGGACCCACCTCAAACTTCTAGACGCCAGAAGGGTGATGTGACGCAGATTTCATACTGAGTACACACAAATATTAGGCGCCATCATACACAGTTTAGTCGCCTTTGCGTCCTGGCGTTCGAGCTCTGCGCACCCTTGCTGTGCGTCGTATTATTTTTTTAATCGTATTAACGTTGAGTACAGTTTTCTTGGTTGTGTACCTCTTTTTTTTTCAAACATGAAGAGAGGAAATGGGATATCTTAGGAAGTGGCTGCGTCCTGTACGAAGCGTTATCAAATGAAAGTTATGCTCGTAACTTCTGTGATACACGTAGTTCAGTCTATCACACCAGCTTACGTAGGTGCTGGTGTACTGTTTTACACAGGTCGTGGGTTTTTGTGGCGCGCTATAACCTGAACTGATTTGTTCCACCCCCTTCTCGTCCTCCTCCTCCTCCTCCTCCTCCTCCTCCTCCTCCTCCTACTACTACTACTACTACTACTACTACTACTACTACGGCTACTGCTACTACTACTCTTTCCTGTCGCATATACTATCGACTTGTCAGCTAGGACAGAGTAGTCGTTAAAGTAACTAGGCTACGGTGCGGATGACCTAGGAATATTGGTTCGATTCCCAGCATGGGCAACACATTGTTCCTTGCTACGAGGCGTCCGTAGCGACCCTGGGGCCCACCCAACTTCCTATTCAATGAGCACCGGGGCCCTTTCCTTAGAGGTAAAGAACCGGATCTTGAAGCTGACCACTTAGGTCAATGTAGTGCGGATTATTCAGCCGTACGCAGCTGTTGTTTGATACGTGGCTGTTGGTTGCCCAGGGGTTTCGGTCGTTGATGGGAAACCTTTAAAAATGCTTCAACTTGGAAGAAGGGGGGGGGGAGGGCATCAGTACTAGGCAACTCGTTCAGCCCCTGATGACGCTGTTGAACAATGAATCTACGTTGCTCGGCTCTAAGGCAAGTAGATGCTCAATAAAGTTTTGACACGCGAGCACAATGAAAGGTTGTGTAATCTAAGCTGGAGTGGCCTTCAGCGGTATGTCGTTCATACAGAGCTTCATGAAAATATGTGAAATTATTTCAGAGTTCGAAGGGTGTCACGTGCATGGATAACATTTTTGTCTCTAAGACCTAGTTTTTTCCTTGAAAAAAAATGTGGGTTCAGTGGACTTCGAAAGTTACTGACTAGGTGGTGCTTTGTCCGTATCCTAAGCCAGATGAATCGACTCCACACCATCCCATCATCCCATCCTATGTCCTTAGGAACCATGTTAACATTATCCTCCCGTCTTTACCTAGGTCTTCCAAATGGCCTCCTTCCTTTAGGTTTCTTCACAAAAAAAAACCTATAACCATTTCTCTTCTCCCCCATGCATGCCACATGCACCGCCCATTTCATCCTCGCTTGTTTTATCACCCTCATAGTATCTGGTAAGGAGTTCAAACCGTGAAGCTCCTCGGCGTGCACTTTCCCCCAGTCTCCTGTTACTTCCTCCCTCTTAGGCCCAGATATCTTCCTCAGCTTCCATTCTCCAACATTCTGAGCTTCTGTTCTTCCCGTACCGTGAGAGACCAAGTTTCACACTCATATAAAACAACAGGAAAATTTACAGTTTTGTGCAGTTCAATCTTTATGTTATTAGAAAACAAAGCGGAATATTATGGGCCTGTTTGATGGGGATCCAACCTGCAGATTTTGCAGGATGGAGACTGAAACAGTGCGGCATATTATTTGCTGCTGCGAGGCGTTGGCACGTCAGTGCTATAATGTTTTTGGGAAGCTGCTTGCTGAACCAAAAGATATAAGCATAGCTTCAGTAAGGGACCTTTGTCTCTATATAAGGGGCACAGGGTTATTGAACCTGTGCTGAACGGAGTACTTAGGGCTGCACAATAAGCCTCAGGCTGCGGTGCACCCGGGGCATCTGCTGACGGGCCCTAAAGAAGAAGAAAAAGAAGAATCAAAGAGGAAGACAGAAGATTCTGGAACGAATTATAGCAGGCATTCCCTAAGTTCAATCTGGTTTTAACTTTTTCATGTCATTCATATTTGCGATGGATTTATTAGTTGCCTTTGTGTTGTGATTTTGCGTTGCATTATGTTGACAGCTGTGTCATTATAAACACCGAAACTTTAATGAACTCTGACTAAAAGACTGAGAGTTTTTCTGGTACTCACTATATTTCAGTGAACTGAAACCGGAAGATAAGGACCGACGGTTACTGATTGAAGTGTGGGATTGGGACCGCACATCTCGCAATGATTTTATGGGTTCGCTGTCATTTGGCATCTCGGAGCTGATCAAGGCACCTGTTGAAGGCTGGTACAAGCTGCTAACGCAGGAAGAAGGGGAGTTCTACAATGTACCAGTGCCAGAGGAAGGCGCTGATCTTGCCTCACTCAAGAACCAGATGAGGGTAAGCATGTTAGTCGCACTGGGCGTTCATACTGCCTGTCTTTCATATTACTTAAAATCAGTCGCAGCTTAGCTCGTTCATTATATAGAGCTTTATACACATCATAATTGTAAATAAACTATTTCATGAAATTCTCGAAGTTAAAGCATTTGCAACACAAATTTCTAGTTAAATCAGTTTTGAAAGTGGAATACCTGACATGTTAGGGATTTCTTGTATGGTCCATAATTTCATCACTAAATAACTCTGTAAACCCATCCTATGGCCTGCTTGAAACTTGTAATTTATTTAAAGCCCCTTGGTCCCATTACATATGGTGCTACTGTCACCTTTCTGCCTAAAAGCTAACAGAATGGCATATAAAATATTAAAATATAAATTGACAATGTGGAGATGCATCAACAGGCCAGGAAAAAATGTGTATTTAAATCTGGGACAGGCCACTGACCTAATCTGTAACGAAAGAAAGAAAGAAAGAAAGAAAGAAAGAAAGAAAGAAAGAAAGAAAGAAAGAAAGAAAGAAAGAAAGAAAGAAAGAAAGAAAGAAAGAAAGAAAGAAAGAAAGAAAGAAATTAACCTTTTCATTCTGAAGGTTCCCTTAACAAAGAATCAAAATTTTGTTCTGCATCTTAAAGGAAAAAATGGGAAGAGAATATGTTATCAAGATGACAACTGGGAACAAATATTTACATATGAGGCAATAAAGACAGCTTATTGCAGACTTACCCTGGTCAGCAAAAATGTAATTGTGAAGATTACAGTGTTCCTACTTTGTGACAATGTAACCATGACGTTCCTACTTTTGATTGGAGGACACACAGTCGTTTTAATAACAGCTTGATAGACAGAAGAACAATGTTCAAGCATGCTGATATTCACTTCTTTAAATAAGCTGACTGTGGCATTGACTACTTTCTTGTGGTTGAAATAGTTGTGGAGAAACTGTCAGTAAATAAATAAGCTTAACAAAGGTTCGATGTGAAAATATATGAGCTCAAGGAGCTAAAGGACTAGGAAATAAAACAGGTTACAATCACCACCAGATTTACAGTTGTTTAAGGCATTGATAAGCGATGTGTACATCAGTAGGAACTGAAAAGTATTGTAGAAAACACCACAAGTAGGTCAAACATTCTAGGTTTTTATTAACTGAAACAGCATAAACCATGGCTGAAAAATGTTAGATCAGAGATGGCAGGCGAAATTGCAGCTGTTACCAGGCAAAAAGGATAAAAGAGGATCTGAACAATGAGAAATGAGAAACCCACAGAACTCTTAGGAACAGAAAAAAACATATATCTGTATAACAAAAGCCAGACAATTTAACTCAGCACTAATAATTCAGTTCATTTCAGTTCAATTCTTGTTTGTTAACATGCTGATCAGCAGCCAAGACATTTGTCTGATTCATTTCTGTTGTCGAATGGTAGAATACTCCTCTACAATTGCGGTCTTAAATATGTCACTGTCAGGGACATCATTCGCTTCTTAATAAGCTGTTGAGGCATGTATTACATTACTGAAAATTTACACGTGAATTAAAATATATAAGATTAATGACGAAGTTATGTAAGCCTTTATTATGTTAAAATTTTAATTAGCATCATGATCTATGTTCAGGTCTAGTATGTTGAGTCCTTTTATATTTTTTTCCTTGGCTTTGGTTTACTTTTTTGGTTTCCTATGTTACACTTCATTCTGTTTTCTATTCCGTACATTGGTTTAAGTTATAATTTCTTAGTATTACTTTTATATGTCCTTTTCACTTCATTGTTTTGATTTCTTAGATTACCCTTCTTCTTCTTTTTTTTTTTTGCATGCTCTGCATTGGTCGATTATTATATTTTTATTAACCCTCAGTCTGTATTTCTGTGGCACTCATTTGTGAAATATATATGTGGATTGGTCTTTTGCCTTTCTCGTTTCTGTAATTGCAGAAATTAATATTATTCTGTTTTATTTTATTTTATTTTTTTTAATTTCAGTATTTGCCAATGCGTGTTGAATCTTCTTGTAATTGTATTTATTACCCTACCTCTTTGCGTATGATATATCCCTGTTGCTACTTGCTTGGTCTGCCCATTTTCAACTGAGTTGCATGTGTTAATGTTCTCGTTCTGTTATGAAGCTAAGGATTCCCTTTATATCCCAGCTGTTTATTTCTTTGCTTACTATTTGTTTCTATTCCAACTTTGAACAGGATATAAGAGTCATTGTTTCTTTGCTCGTCAAGAAGTTTATCCTGTGTATTGCATAATATATGTGATAGTTCACTTTATGTGGTAGTTCACTTTTGTATTCATAATCCCACTCTTGAGTGATGGTTATAACATATTTATGGCACAGGGACAGCTGTACCTTTGATTTACACATTTCTTTACATTAAGTTGGAGTCAGATATTCCTTTACTACCACTGGCTGGAGTGCCACAACTCTGTTTGTAAAATGTAATAAACTCATCGAGCAGAAATTTTTGTCATTAACATTACTTTCCAAAAGAAAAGGGTAGGGCAGTCTGGAAACATCTGTGGTCTTATGAAGGGAAATTTGGAATGCATATAGGACACAAAATTATTATATGCATAAAGGATCATTAAGAGGATGAGATTTTATGAGTGTGTTGACTGGAAACTAGACTGAGGAAATACTGGTTCTTGTTCTAAATAGCAACTGTTTGATTGTCTGTTTTCTGTTACTAGTTTGTAGGAATGAGAATAAAATTAACTTTTGTCATTTCTTTTTCAGATAAATCTTATGACTCATTGTTTATGATTAGTGATAATGAATTCATTTTTATGAAATAACCTTCTGTTTCATGGTAAAAGTGGAGTTGACAGTTACACTTAATTGCCATGCTGTGTTACATAAAAAAATGCATGTATTAATTTGTAAATTCAGATAGTGGGAAGACCTTCACAATTGCTGATCCTGTAATTATTGTGCCTGCAGTTGCAGGGTGCAGATTTTATTACACATGTTTATCATTGCATCTTGCATATGGCACAGAGGAGCTGTCTGATGCTCATTTGCCAGCAGTTAGACATTATCTTCCTCCATAACTTCCTATTGCCCATTCTTATACTGCTGTGTATAAATACAATGTTTTGAACATTCTGTGATTAATCTTACATTTAAATGTATATTTAAAAGCTTATGCTAACTTGAGTTCAGTAATGCATGCATGGTGGGTGGTTCTGACCAGGGCTGGAGTTATGAGGAGTTTGTGCCACTTTATTAGCAAAATCTTGATCTCGTGTGTGTCCATATTTAGCTTGCAGTTCAGTAATACTCACAGTGGTCTAATCACAACTCCATTGCCCACACAGGACACCTTAACAGAATGGACATCTTGTTCTTAATTAATGTGCTTTTAATATCAACCACTGACTCTTTGGGGAGAAATAAATCTCAGCTTATTCTGAAATAAAATAAATACACCTTTTGTCTCTTGCAAGACATTACAGGCAAGAGCAAAAGAATTTTATGATTTTGAATATTATTGGTATCTGTGTCCCTTGAATTTATGGGGAAAAATCTACATAAATCATATCAAGCTGAAATTTGTTAGTTGTAATATTCACTGTCCTTTCCTTTCCTGTAAAGGAAGTACCGTTTCAAGTTTAGAGAAGCAGTTTCCTCTTTACTTACTGCCTCCATTTGGGACTGCAATAGTAACCTTACACACTGATATTACATGTAAGGTAATGGAGACCAGTGGGTTGTATATCCTCATTCTTGGTGTAAATGTCTCTAAAAATTAATAATGCGCTCTATTAAAAATTAATAAGCAGACTGCTTATTTTGTATGACATGCAGAAAGCACATTGTACATGTATTACTTTTGTGCCAAGATCTATGTATTTAGTGTTACACTTTTAAGTAGCTCATGTGTGAATGAATATTCTTAAAAAAGGAAATTCACAAGTGTGGGAGTAGATGTTGTTAAATTGTTAAGTCACTTAAATTGTAGTTCTTATTTCCTAGAGCTCTACCTTCTGTATTTTAATAAATGGTTAGCATTTTTAAGCATAAATTGATATAAATTTTCAGCAGAACTGATGGAATGGCTGATTAGCAAATGTATTCTCAAAGAGTCAGTAAAAATAACAGGCCTGCTAATTTCACTTGGGGTAGTGGTCTTCACTATGTGGCTATGAACTTAAAAAAAATTCATTTATTGAATTTTATATTATTCCAGTTCAGTATTTTAACACGTGTTGAGTGCATAAAATCACTGGCTGACAGTTGGTGTTGTTTTGTTAGAAGTCATGCTTCGTACTTAGGAAGTCCTGGGTTTAAATGTCAGTCCAGTGACTGGCTATGCTGACTGAGGTTTTCTGTAGTTTTTCTCAGTCATCCAGACACAAGTAGCAGTTTAGTTCCTTCAGTTAGGCCACAACGACGATCTTACATGTCCTTGCCTTAAATTTTATGCTGCAGACTTAAGTTGAAATCACTATTTAAACATTTGTTACTTTTATTGAGAGGGGAGTCCTATATCCATGCTGTCAGTCATACTGTATTATAAAAATCCATTCAAAAGCCAGTTGTATATTCTGTATGCAAAACTGACTTCAATTCATGCCTCACAATGGCTTTAATTAACACAAATTTTAACCTAGAAGTACAGAATATCTGCTACACAAATGTGATATTAACAGTGCAGTGTAGAGCAGTAGTAATCACACAGTGGAACTGGAGGTTTATAAAATGCTCAAACAACCAGTCTGTTGATCATGGACTTTTTTTCTGCCTGTTATTGATGCTGTTTAACTCTGGAACGTTTTCACTGATTACTTGCCCACCTACAACACTTGTCACCTCAACAGTGAGACTGTGCGCACATAGTGTACTGCTACTCCAAGAACTAAACTTAATCTAATACTGCTTACTTCTTTGTCCCATCCAACAGGGATCAACGATACTTAGCAAAAGTCAAGTTCGACACACGGTGGGCACAGGTTTTGCATCTTTGTAGGCTTCTAGGTGACTGCAGTGCATGTTGTTGCTGATACCACCTTGTTGAGCACTGACACCAGCATATTGTGAAGTGATCAGTTTCAGGGCTATTGCAATGCTGATACTTCCCTCATTTAGGAATACAAGTATGATGAAACATCTATGCCTTAATTCTGTGTTGTCCATTTATCTTTGATTCTATGAAATTGAGAAAAGTTATTATTTTGTTTATGATTTGTTATTAGTCAGGAACCTGTCCTGTTGCAAATGGTTCAGATCAGGTTAGTAGTTCAAACACAAAACTTCTGATACTCTTTCCTTCCTGATCTACTTGTGTAACTGTACTGCATGATGTCATTGCATTGACTTGAAATTCTCTATAAACTTCACATTGCTGTTTATACTGTGCAGTAACTCAGTATCTATAAACTGTCAGCCAAAGTTGGCGTGTAAAGTATCATTTCTGATATTAAGGTTCTTAAGTACAAATATAGAATAAATTCTGTTTGAAATTAACATTGCTCTGCTTTCATTATGATGTTTGTTTGAAGACATTTGGTGTTAACGTAATAAATTTATTTGATCCAGCTGCTAAAGTAATGGGAAGCTCACCTGTTGAAAGAACTATTTCTCCACAAGCTGAAGAATCTGCATAAAATAACGGAGTAAAATTAAATTCTTGTATAATTTATTGTTTCTTTTCACTCAGTATGTAGTACAGAAGTTGAAGAATTTGTTGGTTGAGGTATGTTCTGTAGAACACTTGCTGGTAATTCTGGTCTTTAAATGTCCTTTATCATTTTATACCAGCATGAAAGTCCAGATCAGCTGATCACGTACAAGAAACATGACATAATGTAAAAGGTCCTCTTTGTGCCAAGATTTTGCTTAAATTATATATCAAGAGCTTACAAAAGCGTAAGTAAAATATAAACTTCCAGAATATTTTGAACAGACAGGGCAGCTATTTTGCTTTAAAGCCAGGTGGACCCTTTCTTTATCTCTATCTTTATCTTTATTATTACACATTCCATAGATGCTTATGGGGTACAACCTCATGGATATAGAACTGGTCAGTAAAAGAAAGTAACATTTAGGCTCAGAGCTTACATAGTACAATGCAATAAATACTGTATGGTATATGCAGTGTGCTTATTATATAAAACTAATGTGGCTATTTGAATTTCACATAAACGAAAGCCCTGAAAAGAAAATGACATTAACATCACACCCTGTTGCACAAGGTGTGCAGTATTCTTCAGCTTATGTAAGGAATTCAATTAAATCTTCTCGGGCTGACAGCCACGTCAGGTTGTTTAGAACAGCCAATATTTTGGAGGCTGACTCTGTCTCAATCATCATGGTGATGGAGATAGAATTGGTCTCTCACATGTTCCCTGTTTTGCATTTTGTTGCCATTAAAGCTGCAAGCCATATTTGTAAGGAATTCTTTCTTCTTACATGTGTGTGCTTTAGGCATGCAAAAGTGTCCTGATGATAAAATATCTGATTTTAATTGTGTTTTCAAAGGGTACTGCTGTTTGTTCCATTTGAATTAATAATCCACATCCTTCATGTTAGGCAAGTTACACATAAAACTGCAAATAAAGCCAACAAAGAATTAACAAAGAAAATCTCCACTACATAAACTAATAAAGGGATTTAGGTGCAAACATAATTCACAAGAGATATTGAAAGATTTATAAACTGCACTAACAGCATCAAAACAAAGAATTTACTACAATTTAACATTGAACTACATAACCTATTAATGCCATTAAATTAGAATTGAATTTGCATACAACAGAACAGCACTAGCAGCTAACCTTGTATTGTGTGAAGCTTATTTTCTATATGTGCTAGTGTGTTAAACCCCCTATAATGCTGGACTGAGAAGGGTTAAGGTATAAGGTGTTAATACTTTCAGAATTACTAAATTCATAACTGCAAGGTACGGTGGTGTGCATATTTATGGAATGCACATAATGCAAAATTGAGGAGTGAATTTGCAATATTCAGAGCAAATATTGAGGTCGGTTAGTTTGCACTATTGTTGCTTCATTTTCTATTAAGATCATGGAAAATATTGTTTTGATTTTCTTGTAGTGTATGGATTATGATGTGATATTTTGATGTTGGTGTTAGTTCCACATGGTGGTGCTGATTAGATGAGGCTGCAGGTAGTGCAAACAGCTATGCATGTTGTGCCATGTGGTCGTGGGGCGTGCAAACTGGAGACTGGGGAGATGCAGCATGTACTTAACCAGTCTTCTAGGGCTAGAGAGCTTTTTATTTGTAAATGCACATGTCATTAACAAATTCAGTACAAATAATTGAAAACATTAAATGGTGAATATATGAAGATTACAATCTTCTGGGATGTGACACTTTGTAGTTTGTCTCCATCTTCAGAGTTGAAGGAATTCTACCCTCAGGATGGAGGCATCATGTTTCTTTGAAACTTTGGCATCCACCTACAACTCTACATGGTGTCACATTACAGAAGACCATAATGCTAATCCTCACTGCCATGAGAGTCTTCAGATCTCATAAATATATGAAATTTAAGGTTGTGCTCATTTGCAAATTAATGTAACTAAAATTTTTGTTCTACCTCAGTATTTTTAATACTGCCTGTTTATGAAAGTTCACGGTTCATCTGATTTGTTCAGTGGTACAAAATAGCTGACAGATGAACGACCAAAAATTGTAGATGAAAAGAAACCCTATTTCCTGTGGCCAGACATCTTGCTGTATAAATTTCGTGGTTTATTAACATTTTCTACATTATTAGCATATTCTGGTATTCCAATAGAGGTTAATTGGACCCACATATAAAAATGCTGGATTTTGTTCAGTATGCCTGCCCTTACATAATGTCCACTAAACCTAAGTACATCTTTCTCCCACAAATTTAGCAAACAACAACAGGGTTGAATGTGTGAGATCACATGCAGCAAGCATGATATATAGTGTTATAATGTGAAATAAAATATGCAGTAATTGTTGATGTTTCATCTTTCTGCTCAAGGTGGCATGTTTCCTTTCAATGCTTTTAACAAATTAGTAAATATATTACATTAACTACAATGTAGTATCATTTCGTTTCTCTGTGTCATGTTCTGTGAAATTAAATTGATGTTAGAATAGAAAAACTTCTTATACATTCGAGGGCGGTAAGAAATGTGTCTTTGTGAAACTAACAAAGTGGTAGTCTTCTGGGTTGTTACATCTTGTAGGATAATAAGTTTGTTGTGGCACATCGGAGGGACTTGATATTCCCATCTGCAGGGTGATTGAGTTATTCAAGGTGGATGCTTGTAATGTTTACTGGAAGACCTTTGAATCTACAGGTTACTACCAAATAAATTTTCTAGAGGAATAAAAGAGTATATAACTACAATCCAGAACGTTAAGTGGTAATTCTGTACCACATTTCAAATATTCTCCATCAATGCTGTTGACATAAATTTTAACATATTATTATTTGGATTTTGTCAGGTATAGGAATATTATTTCTGTAACCTTTATTTTGAAGCTTTTGGTTGGTTTGACTCTCGTTGAAGTTATTAAATTCTCTCCATGATAATGATGATGATGATGACGACGACGACGACGATGTACTAATATGGTATAAAATTGCTTCAATTGCGATTGGTACACATTTTAAAAATGAATTAATTCATGTACGTAAGGAAAGCACCCACTGTATTAAACTTTTTTGGAAATCTTTTTTAAAATGTGTAACAATGCAATTAATTTGTTAGAAGGACAGAAAGCTCTTTATTATCAGGCAGGTGTGTTAGAATAACAGCAAACACAGGCACAGTTGATCAATAGCAAAGCTACAGTACACTTTCTTGTCAGGTTCACATAGAAAAATACATTCTGAGTACAATGGTTGTGTGTATGATTTCACTTTCATGGTGACTGTCACTGTTGCAGTCAAGGCAGCAACACAGCATAATCAAAATTTCTGCAACTTTTAATTATGATAATTCTGTAGCCAATATTATCAATACTGCCTTTATTTTCTGAAAATATGAATAGTGATTCATCATCACATAGGCTGTCTTATGACAGGTCCTAGCCTCTTCCAAAGTTTGTTCTCCAGAGAGTGCTTCGTCTTTCAAGTTCCAGTATCTTCTCATTTCCTGAAGGTCATCCAGTAGCTGTTTATGTCTTCATTCTCATTTTCTTGTCCCTTCTATCTTTCCTTCAAGAAGGTGTTTTAGAAGGCAGTTCCTATACAAGACATGTCCAGTCAAGTTAGCCTTCCTTCATGTTATTGTATGTAGGATGTCCATTTCCTCCTTGACTGTAAGTAATACTTCTTGTTTTTCACACAATTGGTTCAACTGATCTTCTCGTTCTTTCCCTGGCACGACACTTCAGAACTTTCAAGGTACTTCTGGTCTACTTTCTGACGTGTCCAGGTTTCAGCACCATGGAAAGCTATGCTCCAAATGCAATTACATGATAGATTTCAGTTGCATGATTGAAGTATGAAAAACAGGTGTCACTGACATGTATATGCTACTGCTAGTCTTGGGTTGGAGTTTGCGTACTGAACTAACACTTGTAATATCAAGCATTCCTGGACTTCTTGAGCAGGGTAATTGAGTCAATAGCGTGCCTATGCTGTGGGGTGGACAACTGGAGAACTGGAGTTTGATTTCTGGAGTGGACAGGAATATTTCTTTTCCACACTGCCTCGGGGCAGCTCTGGAATCCACCCAGGCTCATATTGGAGCATAAGGCGGCTGGGCCCCAATATTAAGGACTCACCTCATCTCATGCAATGGTTAAGAAAGACTAGAGCTCAACCTCCTGCAGAAGGCCATGGTTCATACTGGACTGCAGAGCTATTCATTTGCTGTTTTATTGCCATAGTATACTGAGCATCACTTCATATTTTGCTTAATTGTTTATGAGAGGCAAAAGAGGATTCTGCACCTAATACAATTTTCCCTAAAACTGTTCTGAAACATTTCATGTAATAAGGAGTTTTTAGGTGGCACATACGGGTAATGTAATCCAACAATTCTGGGTGTTGCAAAAAACAGTTAACTCACTAAACATTGCGTCTCAGGAGGAGAATAAGTGACTTTAAATAATTATGTACATATAATTTTATTATGTTTCCAAGTGAAAAGTGTTATGCCTTAGTGACGTAACTTGGTTATCTGTCAGTCCTACTAGTAACAGAATTTTTTGGTGCAATTATTTCATGTTTACCATCTTTTTTACTTAACCATATTTTCTGTAATGTCTGAGAATTATGAGTACCGTGACTAGTTCAGCCAAAATTTACTTTTTCAAGAAATTACTCATTCAGTCCCTCTGAAGTTTTCTGTGAGGCAGTCATAAACAAACATAACTTTATCAGAGACATTGCACTGCAGAATATGTGAGGCGTTGACACAATGTAGCTTACACATGTAAAGCTTGAATTAATCAGGTGGTGGGTGAGCGAAGGCTTACTGCACAGAGAGAAGAAGAGAGCAAGGTATAAAATTCCAATATTGTACATTGCTTCCCCTCATACTACTCATGTATTGAATTGCTCTGAATATTGGGCATCTGCTAATAATAATCACTTCTTTTAATTCTTACAGCATATTTAATAATATGGTGTTTTGTTACTGTAGTTTGCTGGGAACATGTATGGCCCAATGAGGACCAAAAGTTAAAAATCTTGCAACATGTAGCCTAGTACATAAGTAATTAGTGCACATATTGTATTTGTCTTACATTTTAATTATGGCATTATTTGTGTGCTGATACTATAAAAGAGCTTTTATATTATGCTGTGATCATATTATTAGTTATATGCAAATAATTTTGCTGCTGTTATCACTCTACTGCTTTGTGTTTATTTCAGTTAGATTTTTCTCCCCAGCCATTCCATTGTCACAGGTCTAACATTAGGTCTTTCGACAGTGTGACTGGACAATTTAGAGTACTCGTGAGATGTGTGCAGTACTGATGCAGAAGCCTCAGTGGTACTGACTGCTGTTGCTCTCAGTGCTTTAGCACCCACCATCTGTTTGATTTTTAGTATCAAACACATTGTTGTGCACAGTTATTCCTACTTGCTTGTTATGGTAGCCAAGTTTTGGAAGCGTTTCAGTGTGTTAGATTTCAATGCACTGTTATAAAGCTGTATATGCTCTTATTCTAGTTGTAGTGGTCTATACAAGTGCAGTTTATTGTCATCTGTTGAGTAATTGAATATTAAACAGTCCCTCAGAAGTGTGAGATTTGAGGTTCCCACAGTAGTGACTATTAAAATTACGGTCTTCTGGGATGTTACACTATGTAGTTTGGTAGCTACATGTCAGAATTCCAGAGAAACATGCTGTCTCCATCTTCAAGGCTGAATTAGTAGTCTCTTTCACTTCTACCCTGAGGCTGAAGGCAGCAGATACCTCTGAAATCCTGGCGTATGTCAACCGGTCTACACCACATCACATTCCATAAGACCTTAGTCTTAGTAATATTAATTTCTCAGAAGTTTCTAGAGTAGTGTAATATTTATGGATGCTTTTGTTATGATTAAAGCAAAATGAAGTGTGATTTGCAGTTTACCTTCTCCCTGACATAAACCTATTGACTAACAGTATGAAGAGATTAACAACTTCAGCCACTTGGCAAACGTGTAATTCATGGTTTCCACCCTTTTACACCATAATTGGGCACAACTTGTAAAATTCAGTTGATCTCTGTGGTTTTCATCCCCGTGGATAGAATTCTGCCAGTTAATTTTACGTCAGATATGCTCTTATTTTTACACTGCATTATCTTTAACTCTTAACTTACCCCCCAAAAAGCAATCATATATATATATATATATATATATATATATATATATATATATATATGCACATCTAGTCAGTGAAGGCGTGGAATCACTACAAATGCCATAAAGAAAACATTATTTTTCATATTTATAGGTGTAATAATGGTTTCAAATTCACGGAAATTTTTTGGAAATGTAGTTGTACTTAACATTCTTTAATCTGTTGGTATACTCTGCCATCTTCTGCACATTATGAATGACATTAGCTACTTTGAGAACTATGTGAGATCACCAGATGAATAGTTTACTTTTTGGCAATACAGGGGCTTTCTGATAATTTTGAATAATTTATTTGGAAATATATATATTAATTTTACATGTGTACTTTTGAGTGGACAAAATTAGATATGCAAGTCTGTTAGCAGTACTATGTTTCACTTTTGAAAACACGTCTTTCACTGTTCTTATTCTTATTCTTATTCTTATTTGCTGGCAATGACCAAGTGTTCTTTCCCTCCATATAATCATGTTTCAGTGCTTGTGGAGGGTGATAACATTGAGCTGCTTTGTGATTGTAGAAGACATCAATTACAAAGAAGCCTCCACTTGTGTCAGACAAGGATGTGCCACATAACATGGGCAAGAAGGATGTCATCCGTGCCTCTGATTTTAACTTCCTCATGGTACTTGGCAAGGGCAGCTTTGGAAAGGTGAGAAATATAACTCTTTTTATAAGTTTACTCACATTGATTCCTTACTGCGCTTGACTACAGTCACTTCCCTAGTGTCACACTTTGTAGCCTCATTGTGTTGTTTATGTACATTTCTGAATTTATACATGTGCTTCTGTCATCCTTTTGGAATTTATTATATTTATTAATATTTAAAGACTATAATATACTCACAGTATCGTCTTTATATGTACTGGAAGTGATATGCTTCATTAAAAAGTACAAAGAGTCTTTGGAGCAAAACATACACATTCATATCCATAACACACAAAGAAAACTGGATTTACATGTTCAGTATTGCAATACAGTTCTCTTCAGGAAAAGTGTATTAAACACGGGAATCAGACTCTATAACAAGGTTCCAGATCATATAAAAATGAGAGACAATTTTAAATCATTTAAAAGAGACTTAAAATCCTTTCTGTTGCAACATTCCTTTTATTCAGTAGATGAATTTATGGAGTTTTGAAGTCTAGGATTGTAAAAGGTCAAGAATTGCTTATACTTATTCATTTTAATTAATTTTGTATTCTGGCAGTGAATTATAGTGTATTACATTTTATACTCTTTATTTAATATTATGGACTTAGTTACGGTTATTAGTGTTTATTTATTCTTGTGCTGTGGAATTTTAAGAGGATAGATGGATTGTACACTAAGCCCTTATAGATTTATAAGATCGTAAACTATTTTGACATGTCCACTGTCACTGAAGTGACAAATACAGAGTTAATAAATTGAGTTGGATTGAATTGAATTGAATTGGAATTACAATAGTTGTAACTGCCTTAGTGTATATTTTGTCGATAGTGCTTTGTAAACCTGTCACATACATTATGGCATGCATATGACTTTTTATTTCATTTATGTCAACATTTTCTAGAATCCCTAAGGAAACAGGTTCGTATGTCACTTTCATGAGCAGTGATAGTGAATCTAAGTGCAGTCAAACTCAGTTACAATGCCATGAATGGGACAGAATATTCCGTGTCTTTATAGATGAGTGCTGTTATAAACAATAGTGTAATCTTATGGTTAACAGTGAGGAATTGTATTGTATTGTATTTTATTTCATATTCAAGTAGATCCAATATAACAGGTCAGATACAACCACTGGATACAGAATGCGTCACTGTGTATAATATTTAAATAAAGTTCCAAAACAAGTTCCAATAGTAAATGTAAGAGTGAAACAATGAAGTCCTTAAGAATAGATGTAAAATTATTTCACAGTTACAATACTGATATATATATAGACCAAGTATATGCAAAAAAAGTCTGCCTAACAGACATAGACACACACACACACACACAAGTACACAACACACACACACACACACACACACACACACATTTCATTTCATTTCATTTTATTATATGTTCCAGTAAATCCATACAGGTCAAGACCGTTTGGATACCGAACTTATCATGTGGGATACATACTTATCAACAATGACAACAACATAGTGCATAGAACTACAGATTAAAAATTTCACATTATAAAAAGAAATGACAGAAACTCTTAGAAATAAAAAATGGGACTGAAATACATTTCATAGCATAAAAATCACAATTAAAATTCTAACTAAAATTATCCATGACTAAAATACTCCTCAATAGTGTAGAAAGATTTAGTGTGCAGAAAAACCCTCAGTACCTTTCTAAATTGTTTATTATCGTGAACCAACTCTTTTATGTGCCAAGGAAGGTGATTAAAAAGCTTAATACCAAAATAATAAGGCCCTTTTTGATGGGTTGTTACACTGGAATGTGGGTAATGAAGATTTGACTTACATCTTGTGTTAATGTCATGAATCTGAGATGTAGTTTGATATAAATCCCTATGATCTACAACAAAAAGCAATAAAGAATATATATATTGAGACTGCATTGGCAGGATCTTCGGATCCTTGAGAATATTTCTGCAAGAGTCTGTGGGTCTCAGTCCACACATAATTCTAATTATCCTCTTCTGAATTCTAAAAATCTGAAGGCTATAAGAAGAGTTGCCCCAGAAAATAAGTCCATAAGTCATGAGGGAATGAAAGTAGGAGAAATACACAATTCTTAAAGACTCAATCGACAAAATAGGTTTAATTACCCTCATTAAATAAGAAGCTTTACTTAATTTAGGCAGAAGTTGGAATATATGGGATTTCCAGATACAGGAACTCTCTAAGACCAAACCGAAAAACTTAGTATTAGTATCGTTAGAAATAAAATTATTATGATAACTAACAGACACTACATTATTAGGAACAGACTGAGCAGAGAACTGGACATGTTTAGTTTTATCAAAATTTAGAGTTAACAAATTAGCATTAAACCATTCATTCAAACGAACAAATGCAATATTAACATCATTTTTATATTGTAAAAGGCTATGACTATTAATAATCAAACTTGTGTCATCTGCAAATAAAACTGGTTTGACATTATTTTCAAAAATTCTTGGTAAATCATTTATATAACAAAGAAAAAGAAGAGGACTGAGAATAGATCCTTGAGGGACCCCTCGGTCCACCAAGGTCCAATCCGAATAACTAACATGACACCATTCAATATTAGGTATTAAGACTCTCTGATATCTATTAGATAAATAAGATTCAATTAAGTTATAGAATTTACCACTTATACCATAAAAATGAATTTTAAGAAGTAAGATATTGTGATCAACACTATCAAAAGCCTTTTTCAAATCGCAAAAGACCCCGCCAACTGTGTTTTTTTTGTTTAATGCCTCTAAAATTTCATTATATAATATAAATGAAGCCTCTGTAGTTGATGACTGATGCCTAAAGCCAAACTGTTCGTCCATTAAAATATTATTATCATACATATGTTGATTTAGTCTTGAACTAATGATCTTCTCAAAAATTTTAGAGAATGAAGTCAAAAGGGAAATTGGTCTATAATTAGCTGGGTTTTTTTCTATCACCACCCTTAAACAGCGGCTTAATCTCTGCAAATTTCAGCCTATCTGGAAAAATGCCAGAATCCAACATTTTATTACCAATGTATGTCAAAGGTGATATAATAAATGGGGAGCAGAGTTTTAATAATTTAACCGAGACTGCATCATAACCATATGAACCTTTTGATTTTAATGAATTAAGAATTTTAGCAATCTCAGCAGACGTTACGGCATGACATTTTATATGAGGAAAGGGATGCTGAAAGGCTTGCTGTAAATAGTCTAAGGGGCCAATATCAGTCTTAATAAAACCTGCAGTATTGTCACCAGTAACCAAAGAAAAAAATTTGTTTAAATGATCTGCAATATCCTGGCTATTACTAACAGGATTTCCTTTAATATTTAATTCCTGTATTGTATCAATTTTCACTGATCTTCCAGTCACTGATTTGGTGATATTCCAAGTAGTTTTAACTTTATTACTGGAATTTATTTGTTAATTATAATACTGTTTTTTGGCTTCTTTAAAGACATCTTTTAGTATCTTACTGTACTGTCTATAATGAATCTTCAAAGTAACATTAGTGCTATTGTGACACAGTAAATAGAGATCTCTTTTATGCTTACAAGAGTTCCTTATACCAGATGACATCCAGGAGTAATTGGTACCACAGAATATCTGACACTATAGACAAGGTGTCGCATAAGCCGATGCCATCATAAGTGGGTTCGACTGTATTTAAGTGTTCCTTCAGGTTGAAAATGTGGAACAACCTGTGATAAAATACTGTAACTTAGCATGGAGGGAATATACAGGGTTGTACACATACTAGTTTATAGTGCTTGCTGGCTGCACCACATACTTTCAGTCATTTGAAAGACAGTCATTGTCACTGGTTCTTCCCAGAATGTCTTATTATTCTATTAATTTATATTGCTGTGTGAAGGTGATGCTTGCCGAGAGAAAAGGAACAGATGAACTGTATGCCATCAAGATTCTTAAGAAGGACATAATCATCCAGGATGATGATGTTGAGTGCACTATGGTGGAGAAGAGAGTGCTCGCCCTTTCTGGCAAACCGCCCTTCCTTGTGCAACTCCATTCGTGTTTTCAGACCATGGTAAATTTTTGTTTCCCATGAAGTTATTTTAACAATATATTGTGTTATTAAATAATAACTCATAGTCTATTAGGATTAGGCTGGCACTTGTTTTGGCCTCTCAGTTTCTTTCTCCATAACCTCCAATTTCTCCTCATGTTTGGCTGAAAATTCAAGGCTTCATTCGGCCATGTGTCCTTTGCTGCAACACCCTCCTTCTTATCTTTCTTTGAGTGCTGGGGCTTTTTATGCAAGCATGAATTTGTAGTATATGTCTACCACGAAATGTCAAAAGGAATGACAAGAATGCCTCTCAGGGCTTGAAATCGTAGCAGAAACAATATTTAGAATCTTGTCACTACAGTGACAACAACTTGGCATGTTAATAGCTTAGAAATCAAAGTACTAATGCTGAGTATGAATACAGAGTTTGACAATTATTTGTTGCAATATTTTATTATTGTCACAAACTTGAAATATCATTAAAATCCACCTGGTGGGACTTGCTGTAGTACATGCAGTGTGACAGACAGAAATAATGAGTCTTGGTGGTAGCTTTTGACAGTTGTTTTGCGAATTTAATGTTCATGAAAATCATCTTCCATGTGTAAACAATAATTTGTTTGAAACAAGGATCCAAGGTTAATCTGAAATATGGTATTTGAGACAGAATTGTGAATTGCATTTGTGTGAAATTAAGAACATGCCTGAAGATGACGTACAAAATTTGAAACATGTAACACAAAATAATATAAACTTTAACGTCTGTTGGTCAGTGTAACTAAATTGTTGCGTAGATGAAATAACCATAAATCCTGTTCTGGCTAATGTAACTCCTGTAAAACAGACAGCTTATTCAAACTACATTTCCAATAGTGTTTACTTCATATTTCACAACTCTGTACTCAGTGTCCTCTGTTTTGCTGTAGGACCGACTCTATTTTGTGATGGAGTATGTAAATGGTGGAGACCTGATGTTCCAAATCCAACAGTGTGGCAAATTCAAGGAGCCAGTAGCAGTGTGAGTAAAATGATGTATCTATTCTAATTTGGGACAAACTGTTACAATAAAAATAAGGTTACTGGTTTATGTGAATGAATTTTGGGAGGCATTAAATGTATGGATGCAAGATTTCCCACTGCCTTGCAGTCAGCAGGAACCTTCATATTCTGGTAATTTTTTCTCCAGTAAAGCATCTGTGGCATCCGCTGTATTCAAGGTAGGAGGGCTCTGTAAATACTGTAAACATCATTATATGAGGAATTTCTTTGGACATGTCCATTGCAAAGATAAAATAATGTACAGTGCTTAACACCTAACCTTCTCTCCATCTACAGTCTAAAAGCAGAGTGTTGCATACACACACTCTTAAACACTTTAAGTCATGGTTCCTAACGTTTTCAGAAGTAAAATCAGGGGCAAATCAACCCAAATGCACTAAGTCACACACCTATTCTTTGTTTTATCTACACAAGCACCAGTTCTTCATTCTACACTACTGTCACTTCCAGGGGTCCAGTGCTACCAACAGAGAAAAACACAAATCTGCTAGGGTGGTCCACAGCACAGAGGTACCTGCAACACCAATTAGATTAAACTGGTCCTTGTCACTGGGTGTATTACATTATGTTCCTTATGAGAAGATGTGACCCCAGCCTGTGATAAATTTGCAGGTTCTATGCTGCTGAGATTGCGATTGGACTATTCTACTTACATTCTCGAGGGACTGTGTACAGAGATTTAAAACTAGACAATGTACTGTTGGATCAAGATGGACATATTAAGATAGCAGACTTCGGGATGTGCAAGGAAGGCATCAACGGTGATAAGACTACAAAGACATTCTGCGGGACACCAGACTACATTGCTCCTGAGGTTTGCATGTTCCAAATTGGAGTCAACACCCTTTTTTCACACTTGCTTCTTTAAGTTTATTTATTGTTTGTTTGTTTTTTGTTTATTTGTTTATTTATACAGTGTGTGTGTGTGCGGGGGGGGGGGGGCATTATTTTTAAACAAAAGTGTTGTGTCCCAGGACAGAAATAAATGCAGGGACAGGCATCTTGGAGCTTCGCATGTCAGTGGAATTATTCAGCTACTGTAAGAGTGGTGGGCACGCTGGGTGCCTGTGGGAGCTCACTGTCTAGAGGAATGGAGTGCCTGAGATAGCAGACAGACAGCAAATTCTGGTGGATGAAGTGGCAGGGGGACAGGTTTCTGTCTGAGTACTTTGGCTTTGCCCTGACAATATCATCCTGTCAGTGCTCCATACTCAGTCTTATTCATTACTTGTTTGGGGTTTATGCTGTTGTGTAGGCCTACTGTGATAGTGACACAGAAAGCAAACATATCCCAGCAGAGAATGGGTACAATCTGCCTATTCCTACTCAACCAATAATTACATGTTGAATGAATTTTTAATTAGTGTGGGTGAGGTTTGAAAATGCCAATACGAAAGTACTGTCAGTTGATGCACAGCATTATAATTGCAGATAATTCTGTATCAGCCTTATGGTAAATCAGTGGACTGGTGGGCATATGGTGTACTGCTCTATGAAATGCTGGTGGGCCAGCCACCATTTGATGGTGAGGATGAAGAAGAACTGTTTGCAGCAATCACAGACCACAATGTATCATACCCTAAAAGCTTGTCCAAGGAAGCTAAAGAGTGTTGTAAAGGAGTAAGTTGCCACTATATGTACTAGGATCCTCAGCACTTCCCACAGTGTGTAACTGTTGTAGCAGTTTAACAAACATTAGCATGAAGTGCATGAAATAAATGACCATGGTGACGTTGTCCAAATATTCTATCTGTAAACCCATAGAGTAAGCACTGATTAATTTTGGTACGTAATCTCTCTCTGCAAATTGTGTGAGATTTGAGGGTCTTACAATGATGTTGCTTAAGGTTCAAGTCTTCTGGGATATGTGCTTCATTCCACATCCATCTCTTCCTACTTCATGTGATCACCCAGATAATAATTGCTGAAACTTTTCAGTATGGAATATATTTCATAAAATGAAAGGAAAGTAATGTTTCTCTCTGTTCTGATTTTGTTATTGCCATTTAGCTAATCTGCATATACACAGCTGTGAGAACCACACTTAGCTGAATTACACCATGTCTTTTGCAGTTTGCAACTGAATAGCATGAACTTACCATTATAAGTTCTTAGAAGCAAAACACATCATTAAATTAATGAATTTCTAATCAAATTTTCACATCATAATGGTTCATGACCAACATTAGTGTATTTTCAAAATTTGTGACAGTGATGTTGCAAGAATAATGTGCATAAGAGATAAATTAGAATTAAATGTGGTGAATTTTGATAATGCTGTATGTTAATTTTGCAGAACATAAAATCCATTAGAATTAACATCCTAAAATAATCTATTGAGGCTGTCTATATAAAGTCAGGTAAACTAACGATGCCAAGTCACCATATCTTGTTACGAGTTTCTGAGTCTGATGACCATATAATTCATTGGTTTGTTAATGTGTGTTGTTTCAATAGATGGTATTTGTGTTATTTGTTTCAGTTTTTAACAAAGAACCCAACAAAACGACTTGGCTGTGGTGTGAGAGGTGAAGAAGATGTACGAGGCCATGCTTTCTTCAGGCGGATTGACTGGGAGAAAATTGAGAATAGAGAGGTCCAGCCACCATTCAAACCCAAAATTGTAAGATTTAAAAATATAAGACAGTTTGAATATCAAAATGAAATCTTACATTTGTTCATTTTTATTAAACTGAAGTTATTATACTGTAGACAAGAAATATTAGCAATCCTTAAAACCCATAACATTTTTGGCACTGATATTGAATGATAGAGATTTTTATGCTTGACCATTTCGATAGTGTTACAGTGCATAATAAGTATAGTAGTCTGCAAGTACACCATGCGATTTTTGTAATATTTTCCTAGTTTTGCCAGATGTATGCACAGAAAAATAACAATATTAATTAAAAAATTTAAAAGTAAATGTGCTTTTACATTGAAATTTCTTTTCAGTTGTAATTTTGTTGCAACCAAGATGTTCTGTAGGAATTTTAGTGTTGAGTCTGTCCAGTAGATGGCAGACAGAAAAAGTGACATCACATGGCACAACACTACACGTTAGTGAGTCTAGAGGGAGGGTGGACAGCTGTCAGCAGGTGAAGCCACAGTTATCTTATTGCTGTACCATGGGACTTATTGAACAGTTGTGGTTTGCCTCTGTGACTCTGTGGAGTTGGCCTGCAGTTTAAAGAATAGTTGCTGCTGGAGCAGAGGATTTATTACACAATTGCACCAATTAATTCGGCATCTGTCTGGTCCATTGCAAGCCAGATTAACAGAATTTTACTGTATTTCTGAAGTGATATATCACTGTGTGTGCTATTTGTCACAAGTATAAGAAAATTAATGTATCATTTCCAAAATAACAAATTTTTTGCTCTGCCTTTTTATATTTCAAGTGAGGTTTGAAAGTTTCCTTACCTCCAGAAGAGCCAGAAGTGGAATCAAGTCACAAATTTTAGACATAAGACATTAATTGACATACGATAAAGAGATCTGAGTTTGTCATGGTAATGCAGTATTGTCCTCTATAGATACACAGTATTCTGTAAACGTTTTTGCTGAAATGGACACAAGAAAAATTATTTAAGTGTACCTTCCGGTGTCATTTATTGATGCCATCTTTTGTCCCTGTTCACAACTCCTGCTGACTGCTAACATATATAACAATAGAACAACAAATATTAGGTGCTTGCCTGACTGTCATGATTGAAGTGGTTTAAAGAAAAAAAATTGTGTCTTGTACAGAGCTTCTTATTTTTTAGAAATTTCACTGTACTTGAGAGAATGTGCTACAGATATACTCTGTTCCATGAATTTTAGTGATATCCTACTGCTTGTTCTTTTCAGAAACATCGCAAAGATGTGAGTAATTTTGACAAACAGTTCACATCCGAGAAGACCGATCTTACACCCACTGATAAACTCTTCATGATGAACCTTGATCAGACAGAGTTTATGGGCTTCTCCTTCCTCAATCCAGAGTTTGTTCAGCATGTGTAGCTGTTCTTTAGGTGAGAATGTAATACCTTACATCGGCAGTCGTGAGCCTTTTTAAGTTGACATACTCTTCAGTCTAAGAGTGAGAGTTCAAATACCCCTTTTCAACGATGACTTAAATTTTGTTTTACATGGTGTGTTACTGTGCATTATAAATGTGGCAAGATACAAAATTTCATTTCATTTTAAATGAAAGAAGTTATTCCATGGACAAAAAAGTGTCATACAAAAACTAGTGGTTAAGGCATTCTTAGGCCAATTCAAACTGTGTTTGTCAATGTATGGAATACATCTTATTTACGCTGTGATGAAATTTCAGGTATTCTCAGTTCAGAATTGCTGCATTAGATTATATACCATAACCTACGTAAGATTGTGCTGTAGGTGACTAATGCTGCATTTTTTCCTTTTCAGCTATCCTGTCAGCTGCTGTAAGTTGACATACTGTTGCCCTGGGAGTGAGTCTGTAATGAAGAAAGGTATGGAATCTGGTGCCCTGGCAACGACATGGTGAATGCCATGTTGCCACACACAGACTGTGGGATAACACAGCGAGAGGTGCTCCAAGCTCATCTCAGTCCACTACCCCACAACCTATATTCACTCCTACTTGACCACTATCATCCTGCCTCAAAAACAATTATCTGTAAGATTTATCATCTGCTAGAGGAATGTTAAGTAAGGGTGACAAACCTACATTTTTTTTGTCCATGGGGGAGGGAGACACTTTTCCCAGAATTATATATCTGGTCCTCTCCAACATCGAATGCTTCAAGATTCTGTCTAGATGCTGATCATGAAGACATTCTTGCCACAGACTTTATTAGTATACAAGTTAATGTGTCAGTTATGTAAGAGCATACAAGAATTGAGGGGCTATGTTAAGGGTAAGGGAGTTCATTTCTTCAAACAGTTTTTAAACATTACTAAAAGTAGTATCATTACTGTGACACAGGATCTCAGAAAACCAAGATCTGCCAGTTATCAGCTAAAATGTTTCTGTTTGTATATTTTCCTGTGAAGACCTCCTACCACAGGCAGAAATTGACTGTTACGACAGTCAGTTATTTTTAAGTCAAGTATTACTGATTCGTACTGGTATTCTATAAACAATGATTATATTTGCTAACATGTTATCATTCGTACAAACTGGATTCTCATTATTGTAGCTGTGTCACAATAAAAAAAATGGGATTATTTTACATTTAGTTGCCACATTTGCTTGATAATCATGGTCTAATGACACCAAATTAGTGATGTATCGATTGATGGTTACAAAGCTGGAATCGAGGTGATTTATCTGGTGGTAAATGCCAGATGGGTAATGATGGGATATTGATGCATTCAGACTGGGACATAGTATCTTTAGCCATTTCTTGAAGACAGCTTCTTAATATGCGACTTCACACTTAAATTTCTTGTAATTGATTTAGAAGAACAAAAAAAAAATCCAGATGGTATCTGGTACTTGGTACAACTGATGTTCACTGTACCGATATAGAAAAAACTGACTCTGATATTCCGAGTGGTGGGATGTGATTATCTATGTTTAATATATGGTATTATATTTTTAAGGTTATGAACATCATCAGCAGATTACTTTAGGTATGCCATTTTTGTGCAAAGTGAAGTTGATAATACTGCTGTGCTAGTGGCTGCTGAGACCCATGGCAGTATATTGTGTGCAGTACATGATTCTGTATTGATCTATGCTGAAATGGCGGTCATGGTTCAGAATATCGGCACCTTACAGTGAAGTAGAGGATACCGCATCTTTCTCGAACATGTTCGTGATTATACTAGTATGCATTCCTATCAGCGTAGTGCAGGGCACATGCTGCAGTTTTAGACAGTTTATGGTATTTATGGTAGTAGTGTAGATGTTTCAAACATCTGTTATAATAGTATGATGGTCTTTTGGAGTGTGATGTCATGTAGTCTGGTAGATATGCACCAGATTTCAGGGGATGCTACTGTATCCATCATGAGGTTAGAAGAAATGCATCTTTTATCCTGAAGATTGAGGCAGCAAGTTTTTCAGAAACATGAGGACCCATCTACCAAACTAACAGTGCATGTCCTAGAATATCATGACCTTAACACTCACTGCCGTGAGAACCTCAAATCTTCTGCTGTTGCTAAACTTTTGAATTTCTTCCACTACAACTTGATGTTGGAGGGTAAAGAAAGTGAAGAACAGTAGCCAAATGATAAATTGTTTCAGGAGACTTGACTGTGGAGAACATGTTAACTATGTTCAAGTGTATTAACACACTAACAGATAAGCCCGAAAATATTTGTTTCTTCAGTTAAGACACTGTTCATGGTGTGATATGGAGAAAAGAAATGTGACATTATCACTGGTGCTGCAGAAGATCATAATCACCTTGCAATTTCCTGCTGAAGTGCCACTGTTGGAAGACTTGACAGTGATACTTGTACTGTTTATACCTGTCTCCAAGACTGTCGCCTCCATGCCTGCGGTATTTGGGCAACTACTTTTTCACTGAGGCTACCATAGCCAATTAAGTGCCCTCATTTCTCTCATTTTCATGGAAACATAAGAACTTTCACCAGTCTTAAAATGTATCTCTATTTTCTTGTTATTTTTTAAACTTTGTGCCTCCCACAAGATAAGGTAAATCTGTTTGTAACAGACTTTAGTCATGTCATTACTGTTTGCCATTCTTAATTCCTGTATGTCACTGCTATGAGGCATCAATTGCTGTGATTTCTATGTATTGTGTTAATGATGGAATGTCTTGCTACCAATGCCGTGTTATGTGTATTTCAAGTGGAGAGGAATTGACTTGATGGGGCAGAAGTGGATACATAAACTGCTCTGAAAGTGTTCATATTAGTAGCAGCACCTTCTAGACTGTGAAACTCAAACACTGATAGGGACTATGTTCCACAGCTAAACAAGTTATCACTACTCTACATTGTTAGTATCATATTCTGTCTTCTTAGTCAGAGTTTGTGGTGTCTTAGTTTATTTTCTTCCAAAATGTATTTTCTCAGACATATTTAACAGAGTTTTCTCTTGTTCCAAATGAGGGTATACACTTACATTTACTCATATTTTCAATAGTCATAAGCAATGTATTCTCTTAGATTCATGTCTACTTCCATGTAGTTACTACCTTTCCCACACATCAGAATTTCATTTAGATGTGCCAAAATATTAAATCACAAATTACAGAAAGCAGTACATTGTGATCCATTGGAACTTCTATATCTTCACTGTAACAGTGTTAGAATGGCATCTACATTGAATGTGTTGTGTCTTACCACTTAATTTAATTGAAATGGAATGGCGTGGATTCACCAATTATTCAGAAGTCAAGTTGTATTATATTTTGAAATGTTACTTTATAAAAAAAATTATGAATATATCTTTGTTTTTAGTGTGTTAATATCTTAAGTTTAACATTGGATTATTCTAGGTTTCAGTAGCTTACATGAAGATTTTGCCTCTCAAATTTTTACTGGTCATGAGGTGGGTTTCAGTTTCAGTGTGTTCATTTGTGTGTATAATACAGCAGCACCTTCCTCTTGCATAACCCTGTTTTTCTTTAGGACACAGACCCTTTTCTTCGTCAGTTTTGTATTACATCCATACAATTTCACTGCGTTCAATTTATTTATTCATTCCATTCCCACCCATTCTTACTAAATCTCCATCAGTTGTGTTATTCACTTGCCTCTCTCATCCTGTTGTTATGTTAATCGTGTGTTTGTCACTATGCTTGGAAAAAAAGTCCATTATTCAATTAATAACTTCATAATAGTAGCTTCTTCACGATAATTAAGCAATGTTTTTTTTTTATTTTTTAAGGTCAATCCCCAACAAACATTTCAAAGAGAAACCAAAAAAGAATGTTTAACAACTTCCAGTTTGTGTAAGTTTTGAGATTTTCACAGTGAAGGTTGTTGATTTTTGAAGGTTGAAGATTTTCACAGTGAAGTTGAAGGTTTTGTTCTCCCAGGCCATAATGCTGTGGCTGGGGTTTTGAAAGAATGTATTTCCTGCAGAAAATGAGATGAGATAAGTGGGCTATGTGGCATGTACAGGGGAGAAAACAAATGCATACAGGGTTTTTGTGGGGAAATCTGAAGGAAAGAGTCAACTTGGAAGACTTAGGATTAGATTGGATGACAGTGTTAAAATAGATCTTAATGAAATAAGATGGGAGGCTGTGGATTGAATTTATCTGGCTCAGGATAGGGACAAGTGGCAGGTTCTTGTGAACATGATAATGAACCTTCAAGTTCCATAAAATGTGGGGCATTTCTTTAACTAGCTGAGGAACTATCAGATTCTCAATATCTCTGCATCATGGAGTTGGTTACATGCAGTGGGCCTTCCAGTCCTGTTTTTGAATTTGCTGCCTGCATCTGTTTCACAAGACCACTCTTTCAACATGACATATGGTCAAATAACACTAGGTTTTGTAGTTACACACTTGTAACATAATGTGCATTGTCAGAAATATAAACTGTGTGTCACATTTTATGAGGCAATAATTCACTGACACAGAACATACTGTAGCAATGTGTATGTATGAAGATTTGTCTTCTTAGACGTGGATACCATGCAGTCTAGTAGATGGGTAACAGCATTCTGAAAGAATGTGTGTACTCAACTGCATAGTGTCAAATTCTTGAAGGCTATAACCTTAATACTGACATCCATAGGACCATCATATCTTGTTCAGTTCATAGTTCACTATAGTTTTGCATTTCATCACATAGCACCATTTCCTGATCATTCCTGCACTTACCAGTCACCATATTTACACACACACACACACACACACACACACACACACACACACACAGAGGACAGAAGAATGTTCTGCACAAATGTAAGGTGTTTATAAAAACGACAGCATTCACAGCCATGAGTGCAGATTAATTTAACATAAAAGTAAGTGGGAGGAATACACAACACTTTTAACACAAGGTAAAAACAGCTGCAGTGTTGATGAAAAGTTATGTCTTCTGGCATGTTACACCATATTGACTGGTAAATGACAACAGACATTTTGGAGGGGCCATTTTCAGGATCTAGCATTCTTTGACTGCTGGACCGTAAACATGGAAACAGCATACTCCTACAAAACGTTAACTGTTTACCAGCCACCCTGGCATCACACCTCAGAAGGCTTGAATCTTCATCAACATTGGTATGAGAATCCTGAATCTTGCAACTCAAACTTTTGCTGTCTTACAAGAAGCTTCATAAAAATGATTAAAAATGAAGATCCTTTGTTCCTAACTGCAACTTACATGGTGTGAGGGAAAGAGAAGTTCAGACTGCAGCAGGATGTGGAATAATCTATTTACAACATAACTGTCAGGACCTTTAAAATGAGTAACATATGAAAAAGAACTTATGGTTCAATGGACTCATGTGCTGCTCTCTTTAATACCAGAAATGAGATTTAAATAATCAGTATCATAAATCTGTACTTAGACAACACTGCATTTAGTTACATAAATAAATCATACAAATTCTTAATTGGCAGTGCTTTATGAATGTGGAATTTGCTGTTATTTATTAAATACTATTTATTGTATACATACTAGAATGGTATTAATTAATCAGGTATTAAGGTTATATGTAGGATCTCTTTGTCTTTATATATGCAATATTTCAGCGATATCATCTTTTGTATAAATACTTCCTCTATCTTATTATAAGATATTGACTATGGAAATGGCCTAAACATCTGTAAATAGTTTGTATCTATAATAGTTGAACTATTTTCACTTTTTCTCCACTGTTCAACCTTGTCTTGAGGCTCTTTTATTTTGTGCGGCGTTCTAATTCTAATGTACAGTATTTTTAGTCTGATATACATATATATATATACACACACACATATATATATATATGGCATAGAGATTGTAAGTAAATAGGAAACTCAGTCCTGAGCTGGAGTGAATAAAACTGTTGTTAAATATAATCAATTGTCCAAACAGTAACATGCCCACATCTAGGCATAATAAACACATGTAAATATAATTCATTTATATTTTATTCATTATATTTTCATTTTCCTGTGTATCCGTAATGACAATGTAGCATTCTCATAGAATTTTTGCGTGCTCATTCTGGTAATAGCACACTAGAAAATCACATCCAACATTTTTGGCCCAAAAAAATTCAGATGCTGGGTCAGCTGTGAATGAAATCTTCTGAATGTGACAGACAGTATTTAAAAATGGAACATGTGGTACCATACTTCAGCAATTTATAGGCTGCTGGGCCATCCAAATGTTACTTTAGTGGGTGAAAGATGAACACTTTTGTTTCCAAAGACGCAGGACACAAATATTTAGAAGTACAAAAAATGAAAACCAATACAGGGCAGTATCATATTAAAACAATTTCAAATAAATCCTCCAAAATATCATTATCCTCAGCTGTGCTGTTTGGATCCTAGATTGGTCTGTTCTGTCTCATAGATTTGGTCCACCCATCCTTCATTTGCCTTCCAAGACTGACAATATTTTATGGACCATAAGACACACTGGACTGTAATATGCACCAGACCATAATAGGCACTGAACCGTAAGATGCACCTGACCATAAAATGCAGTGGACTGTAAGACACACCAAGATTTCAGAAGGCAAATGTAGAGAAGAGATAAAGATTCATTAAGTGTATTTATTCTGTATTGTTTGTTCTTTGATTTACCAAATTGGTATTCAGTCCAATATTGATTTATTATCCAGACAAACACAACACTTGAACATTATACCATAATTTATTTACTTTTCTACAACATTTTTCGGCTGTTTTATTCGGCCATCATCGGGTAGAAACACAAGTGCATGATGAGAAAAGTATGCTATAGATATTGATTAACCAGCACAGTGGTATAATGTTACTTAAATTTGAATATTCTGTTCTTTTTCGTATTTTCATTTCTAGTTTCCTGTGACTTTTACATTTTTTAAAAATTTAATTTGTGTGCCCAGTTGCACTTACATTTTTGTTCAATATTTCGGTTTTTTGGGATATGATGCCATGTAGGTTGGTATTTACATATTGCCATATCGGCGGATCTATCTGCCACCATCTTCAGGTTAGTCCAAGAAGAGTAAACTCTGTTCTCTGCGTACTGTTCCTGCACTACCATGAAGATGGAGGCAGCCAGCTTTTCTGAAACATGGTGTCATATCCCAGAAGACTGGACTTTTCGTCATCACCACTGTAAGAATCTGAAGTCTTCTGTTTCTCTTTGTCCATATCCAAGTTCCACTTCCACGTGAGGGCATGGGAAGTGCCATCACTTAATAAAATCTCATGTTCATCCTTGTCCTTACTTGGAACAATGCATAATGTCTGATTATGGTCTCACATACTCTGTAATAGCAACATATTGTGGTATAATACTACAAAAGAAAATGTAAACTTTGTTTCTCATCAAGCCCAGGATGTGGGTATGTTTGTATTCATCATCTTAAACACAGTAGTTTTCCTTACACTCTGTGACTATGTAAGCACAGATAACATTAGTTGCATGTCATACATCATTATGTGATCGCATCATAGCCTATGTATTACGTAACTTGACAGCCATGTTACAGTAATTAATAAGCGTTAATATATTGAATATTTAAAAAAAAAGAATTTTTAAAGACTAGTGATAATAAAATATACTTGAGTCATGACTGGAGAGACAGGTGTGGGTGTGTTTCCAGTAACTGAATGGTACTTTATTTTATTTCTATACTAGTATCTATCATTTCTATCTACTCACCTTAAACATGTTCATATGTTATAAGTTGGGACCAAACATAGTGAAACAAATTAACATGTTTGCGGACTATAATAATGACTACAGTACATTGTGTTGTGTTCAGTATATAATTAATGCTTGTTTCATAGTGCCATGAACAAATTAAATTAATTTGTATTGTAGTCTGGGTTATGATATTGTGTAGGCATGTAGGTGGATACTAACCTTTTGGAAATATGGAGGCAGTATGTTCCTCTGAAGCAGCTGTAACCACGCCCGTGTGCCACGTGGTGTTGTAACCCATGTGACTACAGTGTAGAGCTTCACCACCATGAGAAACTCAAATTGCATGATTCAGGAATAATAATAATAATAGTAATAATAATAATAATAATAGCTTTTATTCCTGGTTTGAAATTGTAAAGTGTGTGCTTGCTTAATTTTTGTTCGCTTCATAGTACATTTCATCATGCTAAATACTGTACATGCAAATAATTTTCTTTGGCATTCTGGTAATTTAGTATGGATGTGAACACAAAAGATTTATTTTTGGTCAGTGGTACTAGCAGAGGTCCACTTTCATCCCTGGAAGGACTTTACTGTTTAAAATATCATCATTTGTAACATGAACCTCGTAGAGACTGTAATTATCTGAACACGTAAGAAAGGCCAGTTGTTTTGAAATTGGTCTGCACTACTGCCAAGAGTTCTTTCTAACTTCATGCTGAAGATAGTACTTCTAAAATTAAACTTTGCATGGTTTTGAAATTGATGCAGAGTATGTCAGTGTCTTCTTTTCCATCACGAGTGTTGATAATAGGACAGCTGAAGTGAATGTCATGTAGAAACTTGACACATCTCAAGAAACCATGCTGCTAGTATTATTATTGTTGTTGTTGTTGTTGTTGTTATCATCATCATCATCATCATCATCATCATTATTGCTGATTTAGCAAAATTCCTGTAATCCAACATTTGATAATTTGGAAATCCTGATAATCTAGCACTTGAGGAGAGTAGTCCTAAGACTGTAAGCTTTGCTTTTTACCAGAAAACAGCCTTATTATTGAAACAGGCTGATGTCAGGGACGCGTTTGAAAAGGCCTCCAAGAGTGTCTGTATATCGACTGTTGTGGTATCTCCTGACTCCTTGTCTCCTACTCCATCAACTTCTTTAGCTATGAAGACTCCATAAAATACAGAAAAGGACCCTGTTGACCCTGAACCACCAGATGAAGGAGATATCCAAATGGAATATTCCTTTGGTTACTTGTACAGCGCAAGTATAGGAGCAGTAACAAAAAATGACCCATAAGAACTTAAGTCAGTATATGCAGTGTCTGATAATCTGGACTATTCAATAATTCAGCACCTGTCTGGTCCCATGCAAGTCGGATTAATGGAATTTTGCTGTATTATTTAGTGTACTATATCATGTGAGACAACTTTAATATATTGTATTTTGTTATAGTGAAAGAAGCCTGGAGTAAAACTGAATCATATGTACAATAGTGGAGTCTGTATTAATAAGATGTAAAGACAAATGTGTTATGTTAATTTTACACAAGTGCTTACCTTTCCATGTGTCATGTGTTACCTGGTCAGCATATATCTTCACACTATTGCTATTTCTTCTGCTGTTTTTCATTAAATTTGCCTGCAGAATTTTCGGGAGAAATGATGTACCTATTTCAAAGTGGATGAAACAAATGACTGAACTGGGCTTCTTTGTGATATCTGTGTGTACTTTGAGAAGCATATTGCTCTCAAAACATTTGATATAGTTTTGGTTACATAATATTAGGACATCCTGCTGCAAGTACATAAGTAAAATTTGTCTAAGTTGAATTGCAGGTATGATGCTTGTACTGTGTACTTGTTACTTTAAATTACTTATTTTGTGCGTATGGTTTCTAATGTCCTTATAAAGTGCTTGCTCCTTTAAATTTACACCATCCTTGTTTTTGCACCTTGTTTCAGTTTAATATTTTCCAGGCTTCTTGCACTAGATGTAAGCATTGCTCCTGCATCCTGACAATCGACTAACATGTTGGTGGAAATTACTGTGGCAGCTAAATGATACATTCCAAATGGGGAGTGTTTTAAAGCAAAATTAAATTAAGAAATTTATCTATTAGAAATAAGACTACTAGTTTACTTGGGATTTTAAATCTGTTATTGTACAGTGTGTTTGTTCCAGACATAAGAGTTTTACTAGATGACCTTTGATCTTGTGCATCTCTCGTATGTTTTAAAAGTTCAAACATTTCTGAAATTTCATGTATGTGAAGTATTCTGCTCTCTCTTAAAATTTGATTGTGATAAGAAAAGAGAGCCTGTTATTAGTAACTCACTTGTGTTACAGAGACATGGGTTGTAAATGTCTGCAACATATACTGCGCACTACTGTGAGAATGAAGGTACCAAACCTTCAGACACCTAACGTGTATGGTAAGAGGTGTCATTTTAAATTTAATGTAAGGCAGAATGTTTGAACACTTCATAGTATACAATGTTTCAGTTTATATTAGGTATACAAGTATATTATATTATATTATATTATACATACAATACAAAGTCTATTAAAACACGCAGTATTAATTCTCTGTACAGTAAGCAGTTGTGTACACTAGTTTTCTTCCTTTTCCATTCAGACTTTGTTACAAGTCATACAGCATGAGGTCACAGTACCTGCAACACCATCATAAGACATGCAACATGAGGGCACAGTATCTGCAACACCATTACAAGGCATGTAACATGAGGACACAGTACATGCAACACCATTACAAGACATAATAACATGAGGACACAGGATCTGCGGACACCACTGCAAAGCATGTAACACAAGGACACAGTATGTGCAAACACTATTACATGACGTGTTGGGAGATGGTATGTCCAGACGCCATAACAAGAAAAGTAACATGAAGACACATTATCTCCAACATTAAATTATATTACAACACATTCAACGAAAAGTGCTATCCTTTGTTAGAGACATACAGCTTATATGTAAGCTTTTTAATCTTTAAGCACTGAGAAATTCTCTGGGCAAATATTTTCTAATTTCAGCCAAAACCACCTGACAACAGTGACCTCTGTACTTCAGGTTTTAATATATTAAGCATTGTAGGAGATACAGAATTTTATTACATTTTACAGTGTTGATCATTACAAAGAGTGAAACTACCATATTTCCTTGAAATATCAATCAAATTACTGTATTACAAACATTTGTTTGTTCCTTCCCCCTCTCCCCTCCGAATTATTACATGCATAGTTTTAATTTGAGGAAATCATTCATAATTTTTTTGTAATGTTAAGAAATGGAAATGTTGATAAATTTTGTATTGAAAACATAGAATGCGTGTTTCAATTTTATATATTTTTCTTCATTGAGGAATGAATTGGGTTCCACTGCTTACAAAATAATTTGATGCCGAACATTTGGGCATGTTTATTACTTGCATGTGTAGTTGGAGCTAATTTCTTAAGAATCTTGTTTGTTGCCAGAATGGTGGCAGGATAATGCAATATTTAAACCTTTGCACACTGTACTTTTAAACTAACTGCGTCCCCTTCTCCTCCTCCTGCTTCTCCTCTTGTAAATATTCCATGGTAATACGTAACTTCTGCTGTTGAACTGTAGTGCACAGTTGGCATTGCCATCTCACTATTGAGGAGTGCAATTGAGCAGGTTGGCTGAAGCAGTAATGCTTCTTACTTGCATTTAGGAAATGCCGGGTTTCAATCTTGGCCAGGACACTAACTATCCTATCTTGCTTTCTCTTAGTCTTCCCAGGCATATGCTGTATCAGTATCTTAAATTGTATTATCACCACTTCCTTCCACACCCTTTCCCATTTATTGTTCCTCTTATTCCTACTGTATACACTTTATTTTACATTTCATTCCAGAATACAGTCATTACATGTAACTTTCTGCTCTTTTTATCTGCAGTATTATGAGTTTTCTGGTCATGTTTCTCTAATACATATTTGTTTAACCCACTGACTATTGAGTCTTTCTTCCAAAATCGCTACTTTACTTCCTGTTGGTTAACAGTTCTAAATTCATGCACCATTACATTGTACATAATTGTCTGACATATATTTCACAATATCTTGAGGGTTGATTCTACTCCCATTTTCATGTAACTAGTTGTCTCCTTGAGTGACTGTTTATCAAATATTTTCTGATGGTCACCATACCTAAGATAGTTAAAATCTGCAGGATTATGGGTTTGACATGTGCCATTAATCTCAACAATAAAATCAGTAATCAAATTCAGCATAAAAACAAAAAATCACAGGAAGTGGGGGTAGAATCAGTTCTGGAAATGTCATATATAGATGTATTACAGTTTGCTGGTGGACAGTCAAACGCAACCAAGGAGGAAACAAGCAGCCTCTACATTCTCTGTGGCTACACCAGTCGTGGTTACTGAATGTTTTCTTATAGATTAGCATGTGCATGCTCTCCTGTAACAACTGTGATTAATCTCTCTCTTCATTAACCCGTTCTTAATTTGCAGGAAGTCACTGAATATCTCTACTCATATGCATGTGTGGCTTTAGGTTACTGAAAATTGTTTCATCTTTGTTGAGTTCTAATATGAGGCAGCAGATGGGAAAACAGTAACCCAGGCTGATTTGCCACATTCTGTGTGATGTGCTTTGTGTTCTTGTCGTAGGTCTTTTTAGCCTGTATCTTATACATAACTTCAGTTTCTGGGGTTCAGCTGCATCATATATTCGAACATTTTGACAGACAGTGTAGTCAGTGTCTTCGCCCTGAAGATACAACTGTCAAAATGTGAAAGATTTTGGAAGTTCTTCATTGCTTTCCAACAGAGAATGATATAACATACTGAAATAAGTTGCAGAATTTTCTGTGGTAGCTCACAGGATAATACCAACATAACTGAATATGAGACAATAAAATTGCAGTGAATTTATAGGAGGTATATGGGTGGAAAAGGGTGTATATCATATTCTGGCAAACATATGTACTAATTACAGAGGAATTAATACTACATGGCATAGTAATTATTTTGGTACTGTAACTGCGCAATAGAAATTGTAGATTATTGTACCATACTGTGTTTGAGACACAGTCTACTTTTTGAAGTACATCGGATCTTTTGAGGATTGACATTCTTCTAAAACCTTAGTTAGTAGCTCACAGAGAACACATTCCATGCCCATTACAAACACCAGTCAATTAATGTTGTAGAGGGAAATAATCAGTGTGTGTTCTGAAAAGCATAAAACACATGAACATACTGTGTGGCAGCAAAATGCTGAGTTTCTTAAATGTTACGGAGAGTTGTATAGTGATTATCACGGTATTCTAAACATTAATTTACCTAATGTTTGTGGAACTGATGCCACTCCTATCCGCAATGATTAGTTGCCCTTATACTGACATTCATTACTGATCTTGTTTTTCAGGTTAATGGTAACAGCATGTGTTAACCGGTAGAAAATAAAGTTAATGAACAAATGTTAAACATTGGTATGTACATGGAATGAAATGAAGTTCTTCCATGAGTCATACATGAAGCCAGATATTTTGTTCATAAGAGAGAAAGAGGAGCCAGTACAGATTATTATTGTTACATTTAAGTGCCAATTTAATGTATTTAATCAATTCTAAAGAGTCTTTTACAACATTACAACAACTGGATTAGTTGATATCTGGGCTTGTTTTCATGTGGTATGTAACAGAACATCACTTTTTGGAAATTGGATCTATTTCTGTCCTCAGGTTGAAAGATGGAGAGGCACCTATTTAGTTGGCTTCATTACAAACTGGGTGTGCACATTAATATATTTAAACTGGTAACATATGATTGTCAGTTTGAGGACTGTTATTGCATGCATACATGCCCATACACACATGTATACAGATGTACACAAGCACACACCTATATACATGGAGACGTACACACACACACATACACACACACACACACACCTGTGCACACATGCATATGTGTATGAATTACATCTCTCATACATGTCTTTAATCAATTAAACTTGACAAAGTATAAAAAAGTAATTAAAATAAAGCCAGTACATAAGGCGCAAGAATAAATCAACATCTGTACTCAGTGGAGAAATTATCTGTGATTTACTTGCATGCTGAATTTTGAAAAGAAAAGCCATTATAAACTGTGCAAGTTGTGAAGTTTCCATATACAATAAACTAACACACAGTCCGTCATGTAAAATGAGATGTCCACACTGCAGTCAGAAGAGGTATCTTGTATACAGAGAAATGTTAAACTTGTACAGCTCATCACTTAACATGTCGTCTGTTACATATTCATTCTGTCCATGAATGCTGTATCATGTGAAAATATAACTACTTCTTTAGAAATGTTCACCTGCCTTGACAGTTCTTGTTTCCTTGTCATGTGATCCCTCAGGTAACACAGGTTAATAGGGCTATGATGTTATTGAAAACCGGATTTTTAAATTAATTCTGCTGATTCCAAATCTGGATACAAACATCTTGCATAACATTACAGCTTTGAAGAAACCTGTAAACGCCATTTTTCATAAACACGACTATGTTTAAAAAATAAGCATCACTTAGTGAATGCTGCAAAACTGGAAGTTAGACACTCTGACAATATGATATCTTATTAATGAACAGAAGTTTGTCCTCACTTTAATAATGTTATTATTTAAAATTTTGTAGTATGTTTTATATGTGAATAAAAACAGAGGATAAAAAACTGTACATGTTACAGCTTATTAACTTTAATTTTTGTGATCAGCATAGCTGGCTTAATAAAAAAGAAGAGCTTATTTTATATGTGTTATGAAAGAAAGTGAACAGCTCTTGTGCTATGTGATGATGGTAACACGACAAGAAGTCGCAGTAGAACGCATCAACAAATGGTGTAACGCCTTGACAGCTTTCTTCTTGTTATTGTTGTTGTCATTGTCATCTTTGTCATTACCATCATCAATGTCATCGTTGTCATCACCGTCGTCATCGCCATAACCACAACAACAATACCACCACCATTAACAGTATGTGCAGAATAGCTGCGACACTATATGTATACCCTAGAAACGGTTTGTTTCAGGTATGTAAGTGTGAATACCCTGCATAAAGGAGATGATGATGGTGATGATGATGATTATTATTATGGTGGTGGTGGTGGTGATGATGATTTATCAGCAATGGTGGCTTTGGTTGGTGGTGGTATGGGTGGCGGCAGCAGCAGCAGCAGCAGCAGCAGTAGTAGTAGTAATAGTAGTGGTAGTAGCAGTAGTCTAAGATGCTTAAAATAATTTTACTGTGATTACTTCCTCTAAGTTAAAACACACTTACCATTTGCTCTATGCAACCAGTAGATATCAGTCATGTACTTTATTTCAGCAGTGTATCATACTTACAGTAATTTGCAGTAACTGAATACCTGATACATGAGCAGGTCCAGTTTCAGTCAGAATTGCCAGTCTGAGGCCAATGTTACAGCTGCTGCATTCATTGCAGGATATCATTGCATCCTGCTATATGACTGGAATTTGGAGAAGGGCAAGGGTGGGTTTCTGAGTACCTGTTGCAAGGTTGAGGTACATTCTCCTAAAATTATTTAATTTCACGGGCAATAAGTGTAATGCTTGTGTAATAATATTAGCTGCTAGTAAAGAATTCAAGATTGTGGTTTCAAAGAGAGTCAGTTCTATACGCACTGGCCAGTAATGTAAGACAAACACAAGTGTGACACCTGTATTACATAATGAGATGTCATGTAGCTGTAATTCAGTGTTATTTCTATATTCTAGAAGAGGGGTTCTGAACTGGCAGTAAGTGAAACTTCATAAACGGGTACATGATACATATTTCATACATATTTCATACATGGGCAGACAGGTGCAAGGGACCTTAAAATGTTGTTAAAAGTTTCTTTTGTAACTTATTCTGTGCATGGAATAAATAAAGCTCATTTAGAATTAGAAGTCTCTTTGTCTTGCGATATTTAGAGTGCATGACAACACATAGTTTAAGATGGGAATAGGACTTCGAGTCCGTAGGTACATACTAGTGAAGGGCATTTGTAGTCATGCGACAGATACTAGGTCAGTACTTTTGTGAGGACATAAATCCACATTCAGCATTCAAAATTATTATCATTGAAATGTACAAACAAATATTCACTCTTATGAACTGGGGTCTATTTTAAGATCTGTTATGACTTGTGGTGTGTCTGCACTGATGTTTCAAGTTACATGTAATAAAGTAGTTTGTCTGTAGAACTTTATCTCAAGCACAGGCCAAGTTTTCAAATATTCCTGAGAGATATGTTTAGTACTTCCATAACATGAATGTGCATTGACTTATATATATGTTTCCAGTATGGTTCACGTTGTTATGTAGGATGTTATGGCAACCCTTGACATAGGTTGTTGCTTTATGTTACTGCTCCTTATACAGTCTTGTCCTCACTTGCACCAACTTTGCAAGCATGAAGGTAAGAAATTTTTTAGCATAAGCTGGTTGATCTTCATAATGGAGACAATATGTACTGTGTAAGGTATGATATGAACTATTTTTAAATACCATATTACTGACATGAACTTCATAGCATCAACATGTTAACATTTAAACGACCTGCGTTCACATACAAAAATGCGTGTAAAAAACACCCCTAGAAATTCGTTTTATATATGTAGGCAACAAGGAAATATACTGCATTTGTAAGACATTATCTATAAAGATGGTAATGTCATGAGTCATGTTAATATTTTGATCTTATCCAGACACATTTTTCCTTCTGACAGATTACAAGTAGTGATTCAATACAATGGTTCTATAATTTCAGTTCATTTTCCTATGTTTTATATCACAGTTCACTGACAGTTTCATGATTGTTCTCACACCATTCCAACCAAGGAATTTCAGTAACTGCCAAGACACAAAATACATTTCCAGGCATCTTCATGGTGTTTCTAAAGGCATACAAAAAACACACACACACAAAGACACACATGCACTTATTAAATTGTAGGCAAGCAAGTTTTTTACTAATTTTCTCTTTCATTCTTCCTTTCTTTCTTTCTTATTTGCAGACCTGTCCATCATCATTTTATACAGTTATATACAATATATAATTAGCACACAGACTGTATGGTTGATGAGAATTATTGTATGATATGGTCCCTTACACAATTACAAATCTGTGTAAATGCCTTTCCTTAAGACAGTGTTTCTTAGCTGGAATGCCCAAACAACTGTAATACGCATACATTTCTACTTTTTAATAATATGTAATGCAGCCATGATCTTCTGTTGTCTTGTTCATGTAAGCTGTTCTGTTTCTTTGTTTTGTCATCTTGTTCGCATGTGCTCTGCTGCTCCTGTGTTTTGTCATCTTGTCTACATATGCTGTGCTGTTTCTTTGTTTTACCATGTTGTCTACATATGCTGTTCTTTGTGTTGTCATCTTGGCTGTGTATGCTAATGTTATGTTGTATTATCTTGTCTGATCATGCTATGCTGTATTGTTTGCTGGGTCATCTTGTGCACACAAGCTGTGCTATTTCTTCATTTTTTTCATCCTGTCTGCTTATGCCACCATTTCTTTGTTATAGTGTTTTTGCTTCAACATTATTCACATTTCTTATATTTGTTACATAGTGTGTTTTTTGAGAATAATAATTCCAAATGTTAATATTTTGTTTGTTCATCATGTATTACTTAATCCTTAAATGTTGTTAATCTCATATACCGTTCCTTGTATGTAAAGAATATGATAAAAACCTGTATATGTAGCCATATGAACGTAGTTTATGCATGCCTACAGACAGCTTATAGCAGTATGTAATTTAATATGATATATGACATTGAAATATATTTCATGGAACCTCCACACTGTTGAGAAACACTGCTGTGAAAGTATATTTGCTACATATTTCAAGACTGAAGCATGACATGTGTAATAAAAATTTTGACATCAATAATATGCTCACAGACTGATTGCTCTTTCTGATTAGCCAAAAGTTCATGTTGTTGTTAGAAGTTCTCTTGGCTGTATAAAATCTTATATGATCAAGCATATGGATTTTTTCGGTTACTGATTGGACCAGTCAGTGAGATTACAACTGCAGCTGATCATGAAATTGTGGTTAGCAAAACATATGAAATGCAGCAACACTTATAATGGTATTGAAGAGCAATGAAGAATACAGGTGCCTGATTTTTGGGTCCTTCATATTTCTTTGACATAGGTGAAGTTATGTGCATTGTTCTGAAGCATGTAACAACTATCCTTAATGAAATTTTCAAATTATAAATTGTGACACAATTCAAGACACGCTGATACTGTACCACTCTTGGTTGTTATAAAAACACACTGTCCACCCAGTTGCCCTGAGTCACATCAACATCATCACATTGCACACGTTCACTGAGGTCACTGGTGTGTTGTCTGCAACATCACATCATCCTTCACCACATCACATTTGCTGTTCTTACTGCTTTCTGTTTCACCATTGTCAGGATTGTCCCAAGCCTGCCTCATGCCTGTGCTGAATAACACGTAGGATCCACCACAGACAATGTAGACACCAGATGCAATGAGAAATACTACTCGCCATGCTGCTTGTGTAGGCTGTGCAACAAAGAAAAGCAGACTGTAAGTGCAACCAGTCGGGCTGTAGCTGGAGGGTGGGGGTTGTGGCATGGTTGCCCCATGCAGCAGAGTCAAAGGGACAGCAAATGTGTCAGAAAAATTAACATTTTAAATGAAAAATCTCATTTTCTGCACTCAACAAATTTTAAATTACTGGTTCAATACATGAAAATTCAATAAATAACTGTGATTTTTTAAAGTTCATAATAAAGCAGCTATTCCACTGTAACCAGTACATTAGTAGTGTCATTGTGCAGGAGATACGTTATTAAACCTTGATGTTATACACCTTGTACAAAGAACACGTGATGCAGGAGACAGCAATGTGGATGTACTGCTCAACATGCTTCCCACATTCACAGTCTGCGAGTCTCAACGTACCCGTTTATCCGTGATGTAGCCTGCAGCCATGGGGGCAAGGAGACCAGCAAAGTTGGCAAGGCAGTTTGTGAAACTCATAAGGATTCCAGCAAAGCGTGGTGAGATATCCAGGTGGTTCACCTTGAATCCTGAGTAGATGCCACCATTGAGTCCAACACCAATTGTCAATAGTGCAACTGTGAGAGGAGGATTGCAGCCTGTGTATGATGCTGCAATCAGTGCTATCGCTGGCCCAAACTGACCTGCATGACATAACAGTATCACACATGCACTTATAAAATGCCATAAAAAAGGATAGGTGAGTATGATACATTTTGGATAATGTGAAGTATTTATTTTTTTACATATTTTAATTTATTTTATGCACTACTTTAACTCCCATAACACACTGAGTACCATTCATGAGAGTTCTTGGGTGTCACAACTGTACAGGCTAAATTTTCAGATATCGTCTACACCATCGACCTTAAAGAGTAAATGGAAGTGAAAACACAATTTTTATATTTTTGAGACACCTAACTGTGCGTGCAAAAATAACGTACACCACTACTCCCTCTTCTCAGTGAGTTTGAATTCTTTCGAAGTGTCTGTATTGCTTCACAGCCAAGCCTTAGTTGCACTGCCCTTTCCTGCTGCTAGTATCAAGTCTCATCAAAAGCTGCACAATTAGCTTGCTCATGGAATAGTACAAAATATGTAAAAGTCTGAAATGTGTAATACAGGAAACTTGGAGACACGTTTTGGCACATTTCTTTTATTGTTAACATTGTTAGAAAAGTTTATGGGAATAGATTAATTAAAGTTTGATTTACACAATAAATGATGAGAATTGACAGCGAATGAGTTGAAACCAAAAATAATAAATCACAGTTATGAAAATGTTTGGCTCATCATTTCAGTATTACAAAATCCTGTAGAGTGTAAAGTGGGCTTACCTATGCTATTTATAATTTTTCTTGTGACTGTCAGTGAGAATCTCTTACTTGAGATCATCCAGTCTGCCACGTGACTTATAAACATGGAAAACAGCCACATGGCAAGGTATGGAAGTGCTGACAGAAGACCATTCTGAAATGTAGGAGTGATTTGACTTACTCTTCAGTAACTCATTTATTCCTTGACTGTGAAACATCAAAACCCTACAGCACAGTAGTATACAGTTCACTTTATCATGGTACATGAAATCCTGAATCACTGTAAGGCTGCATATGTGTGTGTGTTTGAACTATTCTTGATGCTTTGTAACTCTTTTCATGGACTGTATGTGCAGACCTATACAGGCTAATCAAATGAACTGCTGTCACACCAACCCATGACACGTATTGTGGTAAGTTGCACACGCGATGTGATATTCAGGAAAGCATTCAGCAGTGCATGACGTACATCACAGCATCAATTCACATCAGTGTCTGGGTTCATTTGTGAATTTCGGATGATATGAGTTCAAAATCAAGTCTTCAGCCCTCTTTAACTATGCCCTACAAAGCATGTGACTGACAGTGTTGGCACACACACAACTTTGAATTTCACGGTTTACCAAAGACAGACAGCATGCGCATAGAAATCCACATGATAGATTAGGTACGGGTTCCGTGACTTCTTGGATACCTGTATGGTGTCAAATTGTAGGATGACAGTGACTAATTAACTCAGAGGGGTGTAGCAGAAAGGATGCATGGCCTAGTTTTCTGTACTGTCTCAGCAGCTGCCTGGAGTGACTAAGGACACCCATAACGAGCCACAGACAGGGTATGTATGTTTTTATACTTAAGTTGATATAGAAGCCCAAACATTGCTTTGTGTTACAGAAAGATGTATTACACATTTTAACAGTTAGGCAGATCGTTACACCAGAGGCCCCAGAAGTTACTGCAACTCCATAAAGCAATAAAAAATGTTGGAAGCCCCCCCCCCCCCCCTGCCAGTGCACATGAAACTGATGATTTCACTGAGGTGAAGGTTGAGAAAGAAATAAATATACCACTTACTTTGGCCATTAAAGTTTAAAATAAATATACCACTCGCTTTTGGTCATTAAATTTTAAACTGTGTATCAAACACAATAGTCACAATACCTTAAAACAGTCAGAGTATCTTACAGCTTTATAAAATAAAACTTTCACTGCCTGACGTAAAATTACTTTACACTATTAAAAAGAGAGTTTGATGAACAAAGCATATGATTTTGCTAAAATGTCAGCTAATGGCTTATGCCATGATACAGGGACACCTTGTTTCCTCACTTTTGCATTAAAATCTCCTAATAAAATTTTCATGGGGTCCTCAATCCACAGACAAAATACTGTGATGCAGATTCCTCATGGTTTTATTCAGACCCTCCAGGCAGAAGCAGTCCATGACTACTTCTGTCCACATACACTTATATTGATTACTCACTCATCATCCTATGATTCAGTGTTATATAAACTGCGCTAATAAAATCACTGTTAAATCAAGTGGTGAATGACTAATTGCACGCAGACTACAGGGCTGCTTTCCATTTGGACTTACATCTTGAAGGTTGAAATGCAACACCTGCTTCATGAAGGAAGGTAGCTCTGTCATGAGAGTTTCATAACCATAGTTCTGCCCCATGTGTGCCATCAGAATTGCCCAGAATGGCAGTGACTTAACAATGGACAGCCAAGGAACTTTTGGCGACTGGAATAAAAAAGATTTAGAGGTCATCTGTTACAAAAGTAAACAATAATATAACATTTGCTGACACGTTTTATTTTGAAGATTCAGGTCTTCTGTGATATGAAGATGGAAGTAGTAAGCTACTCTAAAAAAGTCACTACTGGTATTACCAATCAACATAGCATCATATCTGAGAAACTTGCGTCTTCATTAGCACTGCTGTGAGGACATCCAACCTTGCGCCTTTTCTTCTAATTCTGTGCACTAACTATCTCTATTGAACAGAGTCCTTCTTCAGAAGCTAACAGTTCCTAAGCTAGTCAAGAAATTCCCTGCATTTAATGAAACCTCACGGATCATATACAATACAAAATAAATTATTTTCAGAAAATAAGGGAATAACTGTATAGAGCTGTATAGCATTTCAGCATCTTTTCTCCAGATAAGAAACAAACATTCAGTCAAAATGAAGGTAGAAAATAAGACAGAATAAGGGCAAACTTTTTATTTTAACTTAAGTATATTTGTTTATTTTTTATCAGAAAAAAAGGAAGGTTGGCCCCTTCTCACATTAGTACTGGCGATTTTGATCTTTAATTTTATGGATTAAAGTGCGTGAGAAGCTAACAGTCACTCAGCTAGGCAAGAAATTCCCTACCTTTTGTGGAACCTGAACTTTTATTTCATAAAATATGAAAATAATTTTTTATTGAAAATAAGTACTGGAAGATAAAATAAAGTTAAGCGTTTGTTTTAACTTAAATTTATTGGTTTATTTTTTGTCAAAAAGATTTTAAAAGTATCATCCCCCCTACCACACTGAATACTAATATTTATTTTCAGAAAAATCAGCACAATTATTATAATACACAATACAATAACATGGCAATGAAAACAAAAAATGCAAGTTTTATTATTTTTGTTATAAATCTGCTCTATATTTATTTTAAACCTACTTCACTGTTTTCACCTGAGAGGTTACCCACATATGAAATGGGCTTATTCAGTACTTACAGAAACACCTGCAGAGCCCCAGAGTGAATTAATAATGTATTTCCTTTCAACTTCAGGAATTGTTCTTGAAGAGTCAGGATCTTCAGCAACCACGTACAGGAATGTCACTGACCAGATGGCTCCAATGACACCAAACACATAGAAGATAGATGGCCAGCCACCTGCAAATCCGTACTCTGCCAGCAGACCACTGAGTGGATATGATATGACTGTTCCAAACTGTGCACCTGCAAGCATCAAGTGCATCTTCAGTCCAAGAGCATCAACACAGTAAATCACAGCATCAATTTATACTTCCCATCGATGCACATTCTTCTTGACTTTAAAGGTGCTTAGAACGTACATTTATATCAACCCTGAATGCGCCTCATTCGAGGAGTTATCATCAATGTGTATAAATTGTTCCACAGAAATTTAACACAAATTAATACCATGGTACCAGAACCAAGACTTTCAGCACCCTGTAATGAAAGCCAATTATCCTGAGCCAGTTCCATCCACTTCCAATCTTCACAACCTGTCTTCCTAAGACCCATATTAATGCTATCCTGCCACCTTTTCAAATGTCCATTTTCCTTGTCTGCCCATCAAAGCCCAACCTATTGTAAACACTGTGATTTCACGATCTTATCAATGCTGACTGACTATGCTCCCCTTTATGCAACATCATTAATTATCCACCTACTTCATTTCTTGTGATAAAGTCATTCTTGTATGCAACATATCCATCCTGTAAATTTTCTGAAGTCTGGAAGGTGCAGTTCAGAGGAAAATGCCCAGTCACAAAAACAACACACCATGGCACTGTGCCTTACCAGCAGAAAAACCACTGAGCACCTTTGGTATACTGAAATGGAGGGGCCACCTTGTTCTCCTGACTTCTTCCTATTCCCCATACCAAACATATGTTTGAAAGCGCATCATGTTGAGTAAGTTCAAAATGTCAAGGAAAATATGATTTTGAAAATAAGGGATTTCAGGGGACTTAAAACTCGCTTTTACCTCAGCAGTGGAACTGTTAATGGTGTCATTTATTTGAAAAGAAACTACACTGAAGAAGCTTATAACAAATGTTTCATTATTTCATATCTCTAATGTTTTTATTTTATCAGACCACAAGTATTTGGTTTAGGGCTTGTGATAAAATGTGACTGGTATAAACAAATACTGAACCGTGTGCCATAACACTTATCATAATATGCCCTTGAATGCTGAAAAAAGCTAAGGAGCATAGTGAGTCTAAAGTGTGTACTACTTACATGGCACTTTGTAGTTCACATAAATTGCTTTAAATGGCACTGGTACATAATAGTCCAGTTTTGTTAATGAATTAAGTGTAGCAAATATAAATGCAACAGCAGGTTACATAATCTAGAATTCTGTGAATATTACTTCTGCTAAAGTATGTACATTAGTTGTGTTAAAAAGATAGTGTGTTACTTTGGAAAATATCAGAGAGTTCTGCTACTTTGAAAACTTAAGGCATCCAGCTGTTACATATTGAAAAGTAAGTGAATTTAAAGTTTGGTGTGCAACTGCATTCCCCACATGCCTTCATGGTGTGCCAGCAGTAGCTCATAATGAGGAAATAATTATTTCCATTTGAGATCAACCAAGAGAGCAATAAATGAGTAACTTACATCCACCAACATGCTGTTGACATGTCACATGGCTTATATCATCCTACATTATGATCTTACTATGCACAATGTGTTTAGGGACCTTATTGTGTGAAATCTAACAGAGAATCAGCATGAAGACTGACACCTCAGTTTCATGGGATTTTTATTGAAAAAGTCAGTAACAGTGAGCTATTCTTAAGAGTGTTATCACAGATGACGAAGTGTGTTTCTGACTTTCTGGACCACAGGTCACATAAACAGTCTTGTCATTAGCAAAGCAGGCATTCTGTGCAGATCACTCAAAAGGGAAGATGATCAATGGGGGCACCAGTCACCATAAGTTAATTTCAGAAAAGCATAAGATCAAGACCATTTACACAGACATGGCTCACCATCATTGAAAAGCTATATGTTGTAAACGCCCCCAACTTCGGTGAGATTAAAACTGCTTGCTGCAACTTACAGAGTATGGTTTTATGACTTTCTGGTCAGTTTGGGCGATAATAGCTAAGTAAACTTCAACAGTAATCTCACTAAATGAACATATTTTAAAAAATCTTTAGACACCTGATATAGGTCTTTGTAAGACAAATATTTTATTCCATGTGCATGTTATTTTACACACAGTTCATATTTGTTTAACCTTACAGAATGATTATAATCACTGAAATCAAACACTTTATGCCCTTTGTGACGGGTGGCGTATGTTAAATACAGTAATCTCACCTGCATACACAAAAGCTCCCATACGACTTCTCTCATTTGGAGGGATCCATTTAGCCAACATTGCATGAGTGCATGGTACAATTGGTCCCTGCAAAACACATGGGGTACGATATAAATGGTAATAATGCTGTTCTAACAACTTAACACATCTTTCAATGGAACCATCCAGTCCACTACTTGCAAAGGCATTTAAATGAAGATAAACTGAACCAACCTAAACCAGTAACATGCACCAAAATCATAATGCTGCAAATAAATAGGCGTTATGGTTACCCCTTTCAGGAACACATTCGTTTATTAAATACAGCTGACATCATGGCAGAAAGACTTGTCATTGTACATTCAAAAATTCCTTGTTCATCTGACAAGCAGTAAAGACACGTCATTATTTTTAGATCCTTTTCAAATTAACCACCACCAAATATATCCACAAAAGTTACCATAAATTCTTTTTCAATACTGTAAAAGTATCCAATCGACAGGATCACCACACCACATAAATATTCAACTGTACAGGGGTTAAACCTTTCTATATTACAAACACCTAGTGGCACTCCTATCAAAAGTTCAATAGGAAAATTTGACAGTTCCTATCCATAAAAATATAGCTTTATAGGACAAGCATGATGTTACTTAACTGACTCAGTCATACCTTCCAGTACCATACGAATTGTGCATTAAGTCGCACAGTAAATTACATGTAAGAACTACAAGTGTTTCTGTCTAATATTAAGCATATGAATTTCACACTCAAAACTATTTCTGCCAATGACTATATAATGTTGAGACCTCCATCCTTCTAGGATATTACACAGCATAGCTGGGTGTTTGCTGCATAATGTTTTGAGACTCTATAGTGGTCTGATCTTGAAGGGACTGTTCACCCTTGACCATGAGACCCATACGCTATCTTGAAACACTGGGTAATGAACACCCAGTGACAGAGCACAATGTCCTGGAAGAACAGAGCTCTCAATTGCACTACTTTCAAAGCCATAAAACTTGCACAATAATTTTTTTAATTATTAAAAGTGGTGCTTCTTGTTCTAGTCAGTCCTTACAAAGCAGATCAGATGACTTCAGGTCCATCTTTAGACTGTGTTTGTTTCTTAAAGACAGAAATAAAATTCAAGAGTCATATGGCCAAATATTGTGATCAAGAAGCCTGATGCGTAACACTAATATTTCATTTGTCACAACGTTATAGAGCACTCCCACTAGTTACAAACTCCTAGGAACATTTCCGAATATTGCTTATCTTAGCCTTCCACTTCATTTAATGTACTTTATTTATATTCTTTCCTGTATGTTTCTTTAAGGGTTACAGATTTGATGAAATCCATCATGATGCTGTGGGACCGAATCTTATTTACTTATACATTGTACAGTCCTATCTTTAAGTCTTTTGTGAAGATATTCACTAAGAAACACTGCTGCCAATCTAGCAATGTAGTTCCTATCGCCAATTATCTCTCACAGTACACATTTCTTGCCATTCTGGGCTGTAAATACATCAGCTATTACATTCATTATTAACTAATCTAGCATTTATTTATCAATACAAGTTCCAAACATTTTTTAAAATCATGAACTGCACTGAATATTTAAAATACAGAAAATGGTTTCCTTGACACAGAAAGGTGGCCACATGAGGGAAGCAATAATGCTGTGTGATAAAAGGGATAAATTTTATTCCAGAAATGATGCATGCATTCCACTGCCATTATTGATGCTGCCTTATAGGGCTGTCATAGGTAACTGCAATTTTAATTTGGTTTCCGTGGAAATGAATGACAGGCAGACAGCTTCTGTTTAGACTAACCTTATAATTGTTAAAGCATCATGTGGTGTCTGATATTTTGCAAATAAGCAACAATTTGCTAAATTGGTCTTCTGACAAATTCTAAGTTATATAAAAAAGGTGTATCAGTCCCATAATTCCTCTTCTCTACAATTACATTAGTTTCTTGAAGCTTTGGTGTACACTTACCTCACCCAAACCCTGGATGAACCTCACTACAATAAGCCAGGCAATGCCACCATTAGCTCCAACAGGAACCAGTAGGCCAAATAACGAGTTGACAAGCATTCCTACCCCCAAGAAGTATTTGGCACCGTATTTCTTTGCCAAGATGCCAAATGGTATCTGTGTTAGGACATAACCATAGAAGAAGCTGCTAAGGATATAACCTTGCATTTTTGCATCCCACACGTATGTGCCCCTATCTGACGATTTCTGGAAAAAGAACATATGGACATCTTGGTCTGGAACTGAGATCAGCATATCTCAAAATTTATTGTCTGGAAAAAAAGCATAATCATCGCACATAATCACGCACTAAACATATCACCAGTGAACTGTCTTAGAAAAGGATATGATTGTAGAATATATACAACAAACCTACAAGATCATTAACCTTTTTTGTTCTACAAATAATCATGTATGTTTTCATGGCAAAATAAACTTGCATTTAAAAAAACACAAATGTTAATTTTAATTATTTACAGGGTGGCAGAGGTCGCCTCTATGAGCTTTTCAAATGCCATATCCCTTCAGAATAGAATTTCCTTGCCATTGAGCCAGTTACCTCTTGCAGAGAGTGCAAAGGGTTAAAGACCAGCTGAATTCAAATTTATAAGTCTACTATACAAACAGGAATAGAAAACTAAGAGTTTATTCACAGCAAGATAAACGTTCTTCCCACGATAATGCTGTTTTGAACATAACAATAAGTGTAACTCAAATATACTTGCAGAAGCCATTTTCTTCACAGAATGTTCTCAAGTAAAATAATATAATCCTTTACCTCCTCATTCTTTGTACTTATTTCAGCTACCCAGCTGCTTGAGCTGTTGTCACTATCACATTCATTATCCAGGACAGTGTCATCTTTTGGCAACGCTGTGTGGTTCACCATGGCAACAATAGCCACTGACATGTTGGTACGCATTACATAGGCATTTGCCATCCCAAGGAACAGCATGAAAGTAACAATATGCCGCGTACCAATACATGCTGAAAATATAGAACACACGGTAAGAAAATGAAGGCCTGTATAGTATTAAGATTATAAACTTCTGAGATATGACAGCATGTAGTTTTGTAGACAGGTATTGTCTGAGATATGACAGCATGTAGTTTTGTAGACAGGTACTGTTTGAGATATGACAGCACATAGTTTTGTAGATAGGTACTGTTTCAGGTCTTGTTCCTATCTGCCAAAGAATGCAGTGTCACATTCTAGAACACCATATGCTTGATACTCTGTGAGAACTTCAAATCTCACTTTGTATCGCACTGATTTTCTTCCGATGCTGAATAATCTCTGCAGTTGAGAATGCACCATTAAAGAATCCACCATCTGTCCTTATATTTGACAACCAATCAGATATAAATATAAACTCTGAGTGGTTGGAGACAAACTGAATACAACTGCCATGGTAGCTAGTACATAACACCTGTCAATCTCTACCACATCTGTCTCATTATGCATCTCTCAAAGATGAGCCATTATCAGGGGAGGCAGGATTTTTTAATGCAGTAATATTTCTGTAGTTCATGTGGCAAAGTTCATATATTTGGTAATCACATAATGCAGGATTGAAATATGGTAAATGCATCCATGGAGGCTCATACAATATCAGCACATGCACCTTACAACATTGTCTCTAATTTGACTTGACACCTTCCTCATATCTGAGCTATGTTTCTCTGCCACAGTAATACTATGTCACCTGTGTTATGTAATGTTGGAAATTGAACAGGCTGATTATGGCAAAAAAAAAGACACCTAGCTTCAATGATTTAACTGGAAACTGCATGTTCTAACATGCCATGCCATCTTTTTACTCTGGTCAGTTTACTGACCATCTATAAACAAAAGAAATGGGTTAGTGTAGATTTCCCAAATGCAGGACACGTGGAAAAAATCTCATATGACAACCTTATTGTTAATATGGGATATGGGTGTGTCACACTTCCTAGCAGAGATGTTGCAAGGTTTTCAGCAAGGATGTTAAGTGTCCTTTAACCTTTAAAGTGCAATGGTTACTATAATTACCACTTGCTTCAACATACAGAATCTCTGAATTTGTGTTGTATGTGATCCTCACAGTAAAGCCAATTATTTCCACAAACAATTAAAGTTTTGTAAACAAGGTTCAGTGTGTTTTCTATGTGGTGGAAACAATTTATAAAAATAACCTTTATAAGAAAATTAGACTTGAAAGTGCTAGCATAGGAAATGTGTGCAACAGTTGTGGTTACTAGAAGACACTGCAATGCTGTCAGTGGTCTGGTTCAAAGGATATGCCTTAAACATTTCAATCAGAACACTTTTTTACCATCTTTTGACAAATTCTGATGTGCTATGAGGCATGCACAGTACTGCTTGAAAACTAAAGTAACAAGGAGATATGAATATAGAAACGGAAATTTTAAGTGGGAAAAGAACATTTCCTTCTTATTTTATTCCAATACTCTGGCCAATCCAGGAGAAGGCATAGTGGCTAGCAGTGTATGTCCTATTGCTACCACAAATTATGCTCACACTAACAGCTACTGTCACATATGCAAAAGAACTTTATCATGACTGAACACTCCATACAAAACAACTGCCTCACACAGAACCTATGTTATAAAGGAATTACGTGTAATGAACAAGGAGTGTGAACGTGGAAAATGAAACAGGGAAGAATAATATAATGTAAGAATCTGCTTCATCCATTGTTTACTATGTACTGTTCATGTAATTTTCTAACGTGATTCCTGGAAGTTACTTCAGAAGCAACATTGCCACAAATCAGAAAGATTGTAGCTGTCACTAATGGCATTGACAAATGCAGAAGAGAGAGAGAAATGAAATGTTGGCTCTTAGTAACAGTTTATTGTCCTGTATAATATGAACCGCATCAGGAATACTAGGCTGAGTAACATATTTTATTTGGAAGTAATTACACATACCCGTCAGTTTATGAAGGTAACTGGTTCCTTAAAAATTATTCGTTAAGTGCAAATTTGTAAATTGAAAACCCAATTTCCATTAATTTAAATGGGAAAAATTATGACTGGTTCCTGGCCCCAAAAAGTTATCGCTTTTTCCCCGTCAAAATATGATAAAACATCAAGAAAAATGGCAGACATTAAACATAGTAACACAAAAACAATTCTTGGATAACACATTAAATGAATCATGTGAAATAAACTGCCTTTGTTGCGTATGTTTGAATGTTGAACTTTTTTTTTCATAAGCGCGAAAATTTGTTTACTGTTGAAGAAAAGTATAAATTATTGTCCTTTATAAAATCGAACCTTCATAAATGTAACGTCTGTATACCAAGTGATACCTGCAAGTGCATTTAATAGAAACGTGCCTGAAAGTGAAAAGTGCTGAAGTGCACTGGGATTCTTTATAAGCAGGTGCAATTATGTGTAGTAATATGCATTCAAAAACAGGGTAGATCTAGTAGACCAGCTGCATCATACTGTCTTAGAACTACCACTGTCTTAGAACAACCACCTGAGTCAAGCAGGTGTGTTTAGCGGTAACACTCTAGACATGTTTGCATCTCGGTTGGGGTAACACCTATCCTTACTTGAAACCTTCCGCTGTTTTCCTTCGTCTGTTCAGGTAAATTCCGGGACAGTACCTCGATTAGGCCATGACCCCGTCCTTCCAGATCCTTTAAAGTTCATTATTATTCACCCATCAACCTAACATCGACACTGTCCTTTACAAACAAACAAACAGAAGACAGAAAGTTGAAATAAGGTCTCCTAGTTCACCTCAAAATTTTTTCTCTGACTGGGGTATGTTGAAACATGGAGTCCCCCAGGGGTCTATTCTAGGGACCTCATTGTTCATAATTTATACCAATGACCTTCCACTGATAATAAATTCCTTATCAGAACAAATATTATTTGCTGATGACACTAGTGTCATAATCTCTAACAGAATTTTGAAGATTTCTGTATGATATCAAACTCACTTCTCTCCCATGCGATTGAATGGCTTGCAGCAAACAAGTTAGTCCTAAATCTAGAGAAAATAAATATAATGAAATTTGCAACAAGTAATTCACCACACTGTGAATTGACTATTGTTTATAAAGATAAGTATATACAAGAAATAGTAAATTCAAAATTTCTTGGCATACATCTTGATAACCACCTAAATTGGAAGGATCATACCGATCAAATGATACCTAAATTAAGTGCAGCACATTATGCAGTTAGGTTGATGTTCCACATCAGCAACATTAACACTCTCAAGTCAACTTATTTCACATATTTTCACTCTATTATAAAGTATGGAATAATTTTTTGGCGAAATTCTTCCAACAGCAGTAAGATATTTACTTTACAAAAGAAAATCGTCAGAATTATGGTTGGTGTACATCCTAGAACTCCATGTAAAAGTCTATTTAAAAAACTAGAGATTTTGCCTGTTCCATGCCAATGTATATTTTCATTAATGAATCTCTTTGTTAATAATCAGGAAACTTTTCAAACAAATTCATCAGTACACAGTATTAATACAAGGAATGAGCACCATCTTCATAGATGAATTGCCAACCTTACATGTTTTCAGAAAAGTGCATTCTATTCTGGCATCAGAATTTTCAACAATTTACCACATAGTCTCACAAATCTTAAGAACGAAAAGGCACAATTTAAAGTAGCACTAAGAAGATACTTAAATGCACACTTCTTTTACTCTGTAGATGAATTTCTTGTGTATACTGATAACCTATAACAATGACCTCTAAGACTGTACATAAAATGTTTAAAGTATTTTGCAATGCAAAGTTCTGTACATTTTGTATGCTTTTGTATGTTTATGACTTATTCGACATCCTATTATCTTGTGACAAAAGTGTGGATCCATGGAATGTATGTATGTATGTATGTACATACGTACGTAAGTACATACGTATGTATGTATGTATGTATGTATGTATGTATGTATGTATGTATGTATGTATGTATGTATGTATGTATGTACGTATGTACGTACGTACGTACGGACGGATGTATGTATGTATGTATGTATGTACGTACGGATGTATGTATGTATGTATGCATGTATGTATGTATGTATGTATGTATGTATGTACGTACGTACGGATGTATGTATGCATGTATGTATGTATGTATGTATGTATGTATGTATGTATGTATGTACAATACCAGGCACGCACTCAGGATTTTTCCTTGGGGAAGGGGGGCGGGGCTGACCGTGAGGCTATATATAATTTATGTTTGATTTTGAAGATTATGTTATAAAAATCATGTTGTATGTACAAAATAACACTGCCTGCAACCGCATTTATATACACACGAATGTAACTACACGTTCCATAACCCAGTCACAGTGTCCCATTCTCTTGGTTTTGTGTAGTTTTATTACTTTATTTTTCAGAATTCTAAGGTACTAGTCATCAGCCGACTTAAGTGTCTGATTTCGGCTGAGGGTAAATCACGGAAAACTTTTGATATAATAATATCTACAAAATACGTATTTTTTAAATTCGGTTTTGGGGGGTGTTGGGCGGCTGCAGCCCGGCGGCCCGCCCCCCCGGGTGCGCCACTGTACAATACTGACAGCTTCTTAATATAAACCACAAAAACATTAAATTTCGCCATTTCAAAGGTATTCGAGTCTTTCTCTCGGCGCGTTCACAACAAAAACGTTTATAAATTCGTCCATTTGCTTCGCCATTTCTGTCTCTCCGCATGTAAGAAGTCAAGAAACGCTAAATGGATTTTCTCGAAATTTTTATATTGAGGAGTTCCGCTAAAATTTTTGCTCGCAGTCTAACTTTTTTTAAAAACCGGACAATAACGGGCACTTTACGTAAGGGTCTACTTGCGTTTCTGCGGGCATGCGTAACTCGTCAAAAATTTATCGCAGCGGCAAGTGTTTCCATCAGGAACTGCAAAAAAAAACAAATAACACTGTTCGTATACTACATGCTTTTTCCTTAGACCATACGGTTTCCGATCCGAACGCGTCGGGAACTACTATGCTAGGTGCCCATTTCCTAATGTAAGTTACAAATTATAAGTTGGACCAGTAAACAGCAATATACTAACGCTACAACGTAATAGTCTCTACTGACATATCACAAAAAAGTGTTTGCACTGATGTTGTGTGGGTGCGTCACGTCGACAACTCGATGCACATGTCAATAACGTTAAAAAAAAGCCATGCTACCACAATTCTAACACTTCTTGTGTGCCAGTTTTCCAACAGCACTTATCCAGTGTATGTTTCAAAGGCACGTAATGTTAGTGACACACCTGAATCTACTTGCCGTATGTCTCCTTCGTCGGTTGGTACAGGCACGTGGACTCCCCGACTAGCTCCATTTCTCTGCCCACTCGACACTTTGTGCATTGTAACATCGGGCGCATATACAGAGCACGCACGCAGCAGTCGCTCACCGAGCCCGCTACTAGCATGAGATAAAACCTCCGTCCTTCATTTGCATTGCTCTATATACCGCCCTGACCACGTGGCAGAGGACGTCCACCACTTTTCACTTCGACTTACTCGCTCTAGCACCTCAAACCGTTCAGTTGTTTCTCGGACGCCGAAGTCATTGCGCTGTGCGCTTGCAGCGTTGCCTACACTTTGTACCCCCAGACCCATTGACAGGGTGCGTGACTACTATTTGTAAATGCTGTAACAGTTTTTCGTACTATATAAATACAGAAATTAACTCTCAAAGAACTGGTTCTGTCTGCTTGAAACTAGTTACTGATGAACTGAACCGTTATCAAGGAGTCTTGTGGCTTCGCACTAATTAAATCCCTGCATGCATTCAAAAATAACTACCGCAAAAATTAAATGTAGCCTTAGATTGTATGGTAGAGCCGAGTACAAATTACATGCATTGTGAAATTAAAAACGGTTAAAATTCAGAGAATGCCAGCTGTGTTCGCGTTTGCTGTCCAGAAATATGAAGATTGAAACATACAGAACTATAATTTGGCCTGTTGTTTTATATAAGTGTGGAATTTCTGCCTAAGTAACGTATTGTTGCGTTTCGATGGTAACAATATCTATCGGAACGCGCCACGTTGTACGTACATTGTTTGTCTTTTATTTTATGTGTTCACCCATAGCCTTAAGTTAAGACTTGTGCGTCTTGATAAAGGATTAACTGGTGACAGGCCGATAACATGGGTGGAAGTGGCGCTCACACCTGATAAGGTCACCTGTCGTAATGAAATTACGATCATCCAGGACATGACGCAGTGAAGTTTGGTACACAGGTAGAAACAATACTGAGGACCCTGCTCTCTCAATCTGGAGAGTATAAGAGACTTCCTCCTACCCTGAAAATGGAGGCAGCAGTCCACTCCGAAACGTGGGCGCCTGCTTATCAGTTACAGCCACTCGCATCCCAGAAGCCAGTAACCATAATACGCACTGCCAAGAGAAAGTCGGAAATCGTGCCTGTTGTAGTGGATGGAATTTGCTTTTTACAAGCGAGTTCAAGGTTTAGAAATATCAGTTCAAAGTTCGACAATCTTTTGAGCTTCTAAAGGCCAGGACTGCTTCCTTCTATATTCTTCCAAGATCAGCACTTAATATGATTCTGCTTTTCGGATAACAATAATTGATTACCTTGAAAGGAGGGAGGCGTGTGTCCGTTCATTTTACATTTACTTAATGAACTCGACACTTGAAACTCGGTATTTCTATTAACTTCTTTTTCGAAAATTCCTAATTTACAGGAAACCCAAACTGACCTTTCTCATGTAGTAAAAGATGTTAGGAAGTAACGTGACCTAATGTACTGTTCATCTCAATTATACTTTACAGCTTGTGTTTGAACGTGAACACAGTACAAACACGAATATTTCCTCCCTGTGCACTGTGACATCTGTGATGTAGTTAGCTCTGCAATAAAGGGGTTGTAACTTTTCAGGCTTTTGAAGCAATGCGGCTGAAAACTGCTTTCTTCTGAGCTGTTGCGTTCTGTCAGTCGGTGTTTGTTTGTTTACCGGTGACGTGGCGCGGTATCTCACAAGAACGGGTATCTCAGGTGGGTTGTATGTAAAAGGAACGTTGAGTGCAGCTAGGTAGACACGATAGCAAATAACATACTGTATCTGAAACACTACGAAATCTGTAAAAGTAGGCTTGTTATAACCGTATGTCAAGTAGAGTGACATTTCATAAAGAGTCTGGAGTTCATATAAATCGGCAGGGTGTGTGTGTGTGTGTGTGTGTGTGTGTGTGTGTGCGCGCGCGCGAGCCCGCGCTAAATGGAACTTCGATTATTTCCGTAGTGTTGCGTCTTTCTGTAGAACCGACTGTTATCTGAAATAATATGACGTCATGTCCGTGACCTGTGTTGAACTCAGAAAATAAAACATAGTTCTTGACCAGCGCTGAAACCAAACTGGAGAAAGTGATTCGACGTCAACCGTGCGACTTCTACTGCCTGGTTATAGTCGCATTTGCAAAGCAGATGAAACAAACAGCTGGTATAACTGATTTGAAACATTCCATGTTTTAAAGATCTCTACATATATGCCTACTTTGCGTACCTAATTAACTAGACAACCAGGTGGGCACTGTAGTTAATCTGTACGAAACCTAAAACACACCGTCTGTACGACACACAAAAAACTGAGACATTATTTGGCTAAATATAAACAATCAGTTCTGGGAAACATCAGTCCTAAGTATATTTGAAATACTACTGTCGGGAGATTGGGGACCGCGGTGGCGCAGTTGGTTGAGGCACTGCGCTACAAACTGGTAGGTCGCGGGTTCGATTCCCGATGGTGTCAGTGGATGTTTTCATTGGCATAATCCTCTCAGTCGCACTATGGCCCTGGGATCGACTCAGCCTGTAACGGAAATGAGTACCAGGAATATTTTCTGGGGGGTAAACGCGGCCGGTGTGTATGGCTGACAACCTACCACCTTCATGTGCTGATTGTCTAGAAATCTGGGAGCCTTATCCTCCTGGAGCCCTGTGGGCCTGTCCAGGCCTGTAATGGGACGGCTTTTTTTACTACATGGATATAAAACAGCTAGCCTTAGAACTACGCAGCTTGTATAATTTATTATTAAAACTCTGCTAAACATAAATAGTGTTCTGGAAACTGGGGTGTATTTTTGACCCTTATTGATATTCACAAACTAGACCGGCAATTGTGCGAGTGACACGCTTGCCACGTGTCATGTGTTGCACATGCTGTTTATGAGTCACAGTGCGGAAGTAAGGTATCGGGGCAATAAAGGCAAAATCCTTTGCAAATATGTGATTTTTCAGATTTGTCGCATTGTTCGTACCTCCCTGCACTTTCAAGCACTTTTTCATCTTGCGAACTGTGAAGGCCATAACGCTGTGGTCTTACAAACTATGACAGATCCGAAGACGCGCAGTTTTTGTTGCAATTATTTTTGTTTCACTTTCCGAACAGAACATCTTGCTTTCGGATGGAAGAAATGACAGAAAATAGAGAGAATTACACAAACAGCAAATTCATCCTAAAAAGATAGGTCAAATCAAGACGCATAAAATGAGTGGAACATGTAACACACGTGGGTGGGAAGAGAACTAGGCGTAGATGGGACGGTAATATAAAAATGGATGTGAATGAAATAGATTGCCAGGATGTGAATTATATTTAACTGGCTGAAAATTGGGGACCAAGAATGGTCTTTGTACATACATTTTCTCAAAGTTAGGTTTTCTGAGTATCAAAGATATATCCGCACAAACAATCCCCAGTCTGCCTATGTTATGCTTATCCTTAACAATAGACATGAATATGATACAACACACACAACCATGGAACTCCTCGCGCCGCGCTATAAAAAGCGCATCCATGAATTCCCTGGAAGATTTCTACATACAGTTATACCTCACAAAAGGCACGCTAATAGACGAACAATATACTGGAGAACCCAAACCCGTCCTTGCCTTAAACAAGACTCGCTTCCCACCCCCTCCCTTGCATTACCTCAACATACTGTTGTTCATTCACCGTCTGAAGCTATCCAGAGCATTACTCATGCGCCTTCCTAACCCCTTTACCCCTTTCCTTCACGTAATATTAAAATATACCACCACTCCACAGTATACACAACTATCTGCACTGTTACTTCTAGAAGTGCCATAACCACCTTCACGCACAACGCAAGTTCCCACTCCACGTAGGATATCCTGAATACGACGTATAACACCACGTCGCAGGTATGTCATCCTAACATAATTTTACAAAAATTCTACATATTTTGTTCTACTTAAATTTCGATTTTCTGAAATTTAATGTGTTCCATGTCTGTGCACTATATTATACAAAAACATTAAACACCAACAAATGTACAAAGAGAGTTTTATCATCAATCGTAACACACTCCTACATGTTTCGACCCTGCTGGGTCATCTTCAGGGAGAACTTTTTTGTTATCGTTACACTAAGTTTGCACTTTATAGTTGAGTGACAATGTGCTGTTGGCTGTGCACCGCGGCGCAGTACACAGCCAACAGCACATTCTCACTCAACTGTATAGTGCAACCCTAGTGTAACGACAACGGAAAATTTCTCCCTGAAGATGACTCAGCAGGGTCGCAACATGTAGGAGTGTGTTATAATTGACGAAGAAACTCTTTGTGCATTTGTTGGTGTTTAAAGTTTTTTCGATTTTCTGATTTATATACGCATATTTCTAATTGTTAAACCTTATTGCAGAATGCTACCTACAAAACTGGTCACTTGTCTGGTATACAATGCCAAAACCTAAGCCAACACGCCATCCTTAAAAGCATATATGTATTTTATCTTTTTATTGTATGTATTCTTCGTACGATAGTTTTAATTACGTAGCCCAAGTATAAACAAAGCAACTGTCTTTAATTTTAACTGTATATAATATTTAAAACAGGGTCTTATATTAAAACTATCCAGCACGAAGAAAGGTACACTGTCACAAAAATTGTACTGAGTGGACTTATGTACATGATCAAAAAACTTAACACTTTGGTTACATATGAAATAGTCCATAGTTTAGATACATATGGCAACCGTAGCTTAGGATACCCCCTGACAATGGTGGCTTGACCACCGAAACATATAGGAGTAACATTAATTCAGTAGAGTACACAATTGTGAATAGTGTGCATATTTGTTGCTTTGTCTTAATAATTTGTAATATGCACGGTGTACAACATATAAAAAACATTTGAACGCATGATCAGAGAAAGGGTGTTTCCCTCACCAGGTCATGGACGCCTCCCATTCAGCATGAAGGAACTCAGACAAGCATGTGCATCGTAGGATATAAGAGTTCCTAATTAAGCATTAACTGTACCTTCCCTGACGGATAGGCTTCCTTACCTATTAAGTTTGTTTTGCACAACTAAAGACCGGAATCCTGTCCATGCAGAAGTAAAGTTCAACATAGATCAGACCATGAAGTCCCAGCGGAAGAGCAGATGTGTAGCTCTACTCGTTCTTTAATCTCGGCGCTAGATGGGCTGGTGTGATAAACGGAACGTCCCGACCGCTTTACCCCCGGTAAACAGACCCACTACCCATTTTACCGGAGGCTGGGTGGGCCCCAGGCCCGGTCTAGACGGGTACGGAAAATCTCGCCTTTGTCGGGATTCGATCCCCGGACCCTCCAGCTCGTAGCGAGTCACTATACCGACTGAGCTATACCGGCCTATATGCAGAAGATGGCTGTTCCTAATATAGAGGGTTTATTTTACGTTCTAGTTTATTGCCGCAACCCTACAACATTGCTTTGACCTATTCGCCACGTGAGAAGGGTTACCCATATTTAGCAATATTAATAACGAGCTAAAAACTTGCAGCAACATGTTTTTGTCAGTTTTTTTACAGTTTATACAAAGAGCTGCACTGAATGTTAAGTGATTTTAAACATACGGATAAATACCGTCCCACTCCGCGTCAGTTTTTAGCATTTCCTTGTGATGCATTTCGAAGTGCTGTGTTTTCAGTAAAGGATTTACAACTCGGAATTCTTAGCAAAAGAAACGGCGCTTTGCCATCACATTCGATTACAACACACTTTAATGTACGCCCTTCTTGAACATTTATATTACTGTCCACACTCAGGTGAATGATGCTTTTCGATAATGCAACTTTTCGCACCCGGATACACAGAAGCTAGCGCTTCAAAAGACTAGGCATCCGTAGCACGCTCTGCACTTCAGTTAACTTTTCGTGGGCTCAAAATGAAATGCAACAAAACATGCATTCCCTCCAAAACTCACCAACACAACGCTCCGCTACAGATGTGACTGACGTATGAGCGTTTTAGTTTACATGGCATTTAGCTGGTTTAACTTAATTTGTTTTTTGTTTGTTTGTTTGTTTGTACCAATGCTGAATGGATGGAAAAAACCATATGAAAGCATGAAACGACTTATCTTCAAATATTTAAATTTTTGTAATACAACTGAATGTTCTCCGATAACTCTTTGTTTTTAAAGTGCGAAAGTAACAGAGGTAGGTATATTAGTTTCGTGACATAATATATGTGTGACAGTGTGTCACCCTTTGTTTAAATGTATATCATTATTCGTCATACCCCATACCAGTCAAAGTTGTGACTGCCGATAAGAGAGCCAGCACGGTCTCAGGCGTCTGAAAATACGAATAGTGGAAACTTGGGTCCCCATGCCACTTGGGGTGTCGACGTTCTGCATTCTTTCTATGTTGGTTTTGTCTTGTGTGCTTGTTTCCTTTCAGTCCGTTTTTTACGTAGGTCTGTTTTGTCGAATGTAGACATGATGCTCGTTTGTTTTTCTTTTATTTGGTTATGGATTATGTTCTCAGATGTTTAATTCTCTCAAGATATTTTACCAGATTCTGCAACTGAAAATGTCGTATTTGTTGCAGTTAATTTTATTTCATACTGTGTTGAAACAACAATGAACAATAAATTTGTAAGTTCGTCGATTCTTCTTTACTGCATTTCGCGACAATTAAGATATGTCGTAAAATGTTTGTGTAATTTATTTTCCATTTAACCCTCTTAAATTTATTATGCATAACCAGAGAAACGAATGTGCTTTAAACGAAGCTTATGGAGGTGCCACATTCCACTGGAGGCATAGTGGAGGATTAGTGTTGTAGCCTTACTAACACTTAACCTCGGCGCTAGATGGGGGTGGGTGAAATGAACGTTGTAGGTTGGCCTAATTGACTTCAGTATTTAGTGACACGTATCAGAACCTTTATTTTAAGTCATGAATTACAGTGGATGAGTGTATCAAATCGAAATTCGCCCTAGAGTGTACACACCTAATACGAATTTAATCCAGTTCCACAAATTAACTTCTGAAATGAAATCTGCGGACAGACACAAATCCTTATTCGTTCATTGTGTGCAAAGATTTCTAACTCCTCCCTCTAGGTATTATTTCTCACCGACTATTTAGTCGTTTCGAAAGAGAAAATTTTACCACCTACCAAGAGAACATCACGTGACTGGGAAACAAATACTACTGACGAGCTAGACAAAGAGGATAAACCTGTTGACGTCAAGTTACAGAGTCCAGGTCTTTTCGTTGGACTCTGGTCCATAAGCAGCCAGGGCAGACAGACATACCTGATGGCCCAAAAGTCACTTTACACTAGAAGCACCATGTTTCAAACAGCAAGAGGCAAGCGGCTTCTGCACCACTCTGTATAAGCTCTTCACATCTCTACATGTGATTATTACTACGTGGGTCAAAACACGACAATAAAACAAAGAAGGCCATGCCTAACCCTTCCACCTCGCAAAGTGGTTTAACTGATTTCTTTCAGTTTTTAAGTCTGTCTACTTCAATCTTCGAATCGGTTTCGCGGTCTGGTAATGGAAGGGTCCTACGTCTATTCGTGAAATATTTTTTTCGATGCCATAACAAAAAAGATGGTGGTATGGGAAGCAGGAAGCAGAGACTAAAGTTGTATATACATCATTCCATATAAGCTCGTTGTCGTTCAGGAAAACTTATTGGTGCTGTCTTCATCTGCAGCTGATAGAAACGTATTATTGGAAATCTAATCACAATAAAAAACAAAATAATTAATTTGTCTTTTATAATTTCATCCAAAATAATTAATCTGTCTTTTATAATTTCATCACACTGAAGCATATTTCGAAGTGAAATTTGCAACTTAATTCCCTATAACGTTATATATCATATAGAAATTGTTTCCACTAAAAATGAAGTTTATTTTTGCGTCAGGTAATATAGACCATTCAGCCCTACAAACGCAGACCCATTTCTTTAATCAAATTTTTAAGATGAAAACTAAGGTAAAATCCGTCTTATTATCTGAAACACAAGAGGATGAGTCGCCTTAAGATAGTCAAATTTTTACTCTAGACGTGATCGGACCCACTTCTGATACGACTATGGGGAAAAAACTTGCAATATTTTTGTTTAATACGCGGGAGTGATTAGCATTTGGAGAAGCAAAAGAAAGAAAAAAAGACTTTCAACAATTTAGGCTATATTTCTTTATTAATCGCCTTACGAATGTCGTTTCTTAAGAGTATCGTCTTCTGTAGTGTGACAGTGTGTAGTCAGGTAGACAGGCAACAACGTTTCGGAACAGCGTATTGGCCCCCTCTAAGGGTGGCAACAGGATGTTCAAAAACATTGATGCCCACCTACTCAAATTTTACGGCATCATATCGCAAAAGACCTCAAATTTCATGACCTGATTTTATATGTATCATGAGAAACTTGTTTTAATACAGTCGAATCCATTATAACGGCATCGGTTAATGCGACACCTCGTCTATAGCGTCCGATATTCTGTGGTACCAATTAGTTCCTCGTTTTTAACCTTAACACTATCCTATTCGGTTACAACGAGACTCGTTTATAACGACACAAAATATTCAGTCCGTTTGATGACGTTATAACTAAATTCGACTCGCTTCTCAAGCGATTGTTAACATTTGCAAGTGTTGTGGTAATTTTACGTGCCACCTCTTCTGTTCATGTGTTTCGCATGAGTTTGACGATAGGTACCGGTTATGCTACTGACCTAAGCAACATTAATCGGCTAGTCTTTTTAATGGACACGAAATGCCTTCTCCGTAAGATAGGAACTGGCGTACTATATGTAATTTAGATGAAGGTACTCCTGAAATTGACGCTACGCAGTTACGTTCTTCTAGCATTTCGCAACTTCATTTTGTTGCCGTCACCTCTATTTACTTTAGATGGATATCGTTAATAGCCCATATAATGATTTCCATAAATAATTTACATTTACAGTATACCACTACCCAACAAATTAACGTCGTGAATGTCAAAATATGAAGTAAGAAAAGGCGCAGACGTGTTGATGCTAAAGCCATGCGTGACAAGAGAGCGACCCTAACGCTACTCGTGTTTGTCTTATTGGTTCACATATGGTAAAATTCCACACCTGAATGATTGCTCAAGGTCGAGGATTCGGTGAATCTTAACCTTTTAAAGCAGAGTGGTAATTACGTGTACCGCGTGCTTTAATATTGAGGTATTGAGCTACAAGCCGGAAGGTCACGGGTTCGATTTCCGGTGGAATTATTGGAATTCTTTATGAACTTAGTCTTTCCAGCAGCACTACGGCCCTGGGGTCGACTCAGCCTATAACAGAAATGAGTACCAGGGATATCTACTGCGGGTAAAGGCGGCCGGTGCGTAGGGCTGACAAACCTACCACCTTCACCTATCGATTCTTTAGAAATTCCGGGAGTCTAAACCTCCTGGAAACCTAATAACTCGTACAGGCCTGTAATGGGATACCTTTACCTTTGCCTTTGCCTGCTTTAGTACTAAAAACTCTGCATAGTGTCCCCGTGTGTATTTATGAGTTCCGTACGTTTCTTAAAATAAACAGCCATGTTCCTCCCCCCCCCCACACACACACAGAGTGTGTTTCCTATGAGGTATGAATGAAGGTTTTAGGGCCTAAATGCCAGACAGTCTATACTGTAAACTCATATATGGCAACAATGACAACGCCATGGAAATGTTACGTGTAAACAAAAAAGGACCAATATTTAACAGAAATTTTACAAAAGCCAACATAAGAAATTACGCCCATTCTAACAAAATATAACTTCCCTCAACATTTTTTTCGAGTAGTAATGAACAACACACAGATAGCAGCATTAGACAGAAGACACAAAGTAGGGTTCGTACATTATACATTACGGTGCCGGCAAGATGTCGTAACTGGTAGTTCCACGGGACAGCAGCGAGCGGCGAGCAACAGACGAAAAAACCTGGAAGTCTTAATACATATACGGTACGTGTATGTACGTACATACACGTACCGTAATTACATAAACCAGTGCGCATTAAGGTACGCAGTTTGTTTTATTAATAAAGTTAAATATTTGTTACTTTTAAGGAAGACGATTTAAAATATTTAAGCGTATTCGCACTGACAGGCAGCTAATTGACAGAAACACGGGTGATGACCTCATGCAAGTCAAGAAAACTCATGTTGACTGAAGTCTAACAGGCGTTTGTTGATTTCATAAAATTTTATTAAATTAGCTGTCTGCATAATGACATCACTTTAATTGGCGGCAAAACTAATGGAGAATTTGGAACGAGAAGTTGTGGCACAATGCAATTAATTGTGGGAGTCACTGGGAACATTTTAGTACGTATTCGATCTGTTTGGATCCCTTCATTATGTTACCTGGTTACCCCAGGTATTCTGTCAGATAGTTAACTGCTGCAATGAAGCAAAGACCGGCAAACAGCAATAATTTGCTATTGAAGACACTTTTGGTATAGCCCCACCCAAATAATTACAGGAGTTTGTATTAGAGCGTTCCTCTCTTATTGGCTTGTATAAGGATTGTATAAAGTCGTTACCTGTAAAATCATAAAATGTGTCGTTTTGAGTTAGTCAAGAAAAATATAACAGTTGTGATAACAATGTCAAAATCAATTTAAAAAGTTGATGTCTGTCCGTCTGTAACTCGAGAACGGATGAAAACATTTTCATAAAATCTCATACGGAGGAATTTTTACTATAAATTGTCGATGAATTCTTCCAATTTAAGTTAAAACTGGACAAAAAGAACACACATTGAAGGGCGACCTTTATGTGTTTCTGTGCGAATCGCGAGTGTAATTTGCTGAATATTTACCGAAGCGACAATGTTCCCAGCAAAAGCTGTATAGGACACTGGGATAAGCATATGCCATATACTTCTGCTGTAGCTCGTTAAGGTAGTGGAATAGAATTGAGTGGGCGCTGGAAGTCTGTTAGGCTATGCATACATTTCCTGTTTACGTTTGCCCCGGCAGTCGTAAGGAAAGAAACTGGTCGTGTGACAAGGGAGACATCGTCGTTGGCCTATGTTTGCGGTCAGCCACAAACCGGTGACCTCATCCGATCACCAGAGGTCAAATTACATTTAACTGTAGCTATTGGAATAAGACCAGCTTCAACCGATCGGACTGTTTGTTTATAAACCGTCGATTGTCTGAATCAGGAATTGAAACGGCAATAGGGGACGTTGGGCAGGTCATGTAACATGCAAGACAGCGATCAGAATTGCGTACGAAGTTTGGTCTGAATGACTGAATTGACGCGCCCTCCTGGATGATCCACGAGTAGATAGGATAATATTGAACTAGAATATAGAAAAATAATTTGTGAGCTCGTGGACTCGATTCATCCGCTTCAAGAAGTGGTCTGGTGGCGTTTTCTTTTGCAAACGGTAATGGGCTTTCGGTTTCCATAAAAGGCGTGGAATTTCTTTAGTAGTTGATCGATTACTGCCTTCTCAAGAAGGACTGCGCCCCATAGAATTAATTCCTGTAAGAATATCGGCATTAGACGCGGCTTTTGACGTTTCCTCATTCTTAATCAAGCATCACGCCATGAAGGCGTATTGGAGATTGTAGTTTGAGCTCAACCTAATTTTAACTTCGGCTTTATATGAAAGATGAATGGCCAGATTCATGCTCCAAACTCTTTCTCATCGAGGATGGGGCTCCCTATGCCCACTGGACCGGAAACTGTGTGTTCCCCAAGGCCTGTGTTGGCGCTGGTGCAGGAAGAATTCTCTGCTGCGATCAACAATTAAAATCCCATTTACCCGGCAGTCCAGCCCCTAGCCTTGTTCCTAAACTGATCTACCCCGTTTCATACTACTTGTATCTAGTACTATTATAGTGTTATTACTTCAATAGTCAGTATACGCAGTAAAATATTTTGAGCTCCGCAAAGGCAGATCAAAGAACGACTACACTTGGGTTTCAATTTGAAGTCTGCGGTCAGACCGAATGATCGATACATCAGTACCATTTAATGCACATGATTTTGTTTGATAACGCTGTTCGAAGATTATCATTATAGCTTGCTATGGGGCTTGCACTTCTTCAGGGCGTATAGCGCCACAATTTCTGTACCTTTAGCACTAGCTGGAAGTAAGTAGTCAGAATGATGCATTGGCGGCTTTGCGCCCGGTAAAAGAGGCCCTCTTGCTAATTTTGGTTGCTAAAAGACGACGAAGAGATAGAAGGGTCCTTGGATATAAGAACGTAATTTTACCACATACCAGCGGGGAATTGTGACCCAGAAGTAAGGTCTAGCTGAACGGTACACTGCCGCATTTTGTACTTTTCCGCTCGAACTGACATCTTGGTCAGGATTCGCCACTGCCACTTATCGTTTATTGTCGATTCGCATTATACGGCACGACACGACACGACACGACACGACCAAGACCACCGTGCATTCGTATCTACCGTCGGTTAAGAGACAGGCAAAATATTCTCTTCTCTCAATCCCAGCGACACAGTCTTTGACGTTAGCTGTCTGTAACGGACTAATACCAATTCGAGAATGTGAAAACTATGAAAGAATATTTTGTCGTGTCGTGCAGTGTAATGTGAATCGACCGTTATTCTGCCCTCCTGGACCCTATTCCGACTTGGCAGCTATCTTGGGAACGATCTATACCCTTTTGATTTGTAACGAAGTTAAAAGCTTTGGGAGTCTGCCATTCTGCATTCTGACAAATTTGGTTAACAATTTTTTTAGCCTTCTGCTGTTTACTGAGTCAATATTTACTTCCTTATTTGCATCTTCCTGCGTATGTGTGTGTGTGTATATGTGTGTGTGTGTGTGTGTGTGTGTGTGTGTGTCCTCTCACGCATCCTTCACACATCGTAATTACTTCCACTGCTCCAGTTCTTTGTTGTCTGGAGATGCTTACGGCGCTGAAGGTCAAGAGAGAACTCCTTTCTGTATGTGACGCCGTGTAGTCGGGTAGAAATTTACAGAAGTTTCGGAAGAACGCATTTCTTCCATCTACTACTACTACCACCACCACCACCACCATTACTGCTACTAATACCATTACTATTATGGCATAACAGCCCAGAAGATGGCCATAGGTTCGTCAGTTCTTCCCCAGACTTTCCGGTCTAATTCCAGTCTTTAATAACCTGCAGTTCATAACAGTTTTCTGGCACCTGTGTTCATCGCATCTGTTCACTTGTCCTTTGGTTTCCCTACTGGTCGAACACCATATATTCTTCATCCTAAGCTTTGCTTTGATGCTCTTAATCCGTCCATCCTGCACATGTGTCCATCCCTTTCCAGTCTTCTGAGTTTAGTATGTGTTAACCATATTTACATCCTCACACAAACCACAGTTTTCATTATTATAGCGTGCACTTTCCTGCATTGGCCTGTGCATTCGTCCAAGTGTTTTCCGTTCAAAGGCTCAGAAGATCGTTTCTGCCTTCTTGGGCATCATCCAAGTCTTGATTTACCTCCATCTACTATCCTGAGGAAGGAGAAGCCAGGAAAATCCGAAACGCCCATAGATTTCTACCAGACTAGATAGTGTCGCTCCCACCTTGAAAATCTGCGTGCCTCTAATGCCTTATCCGTCAGGTGGTCGAATCTTATGACAGAAATGGGAAGTGAAAGAACATTCGAATCCGTCATCGCATTATTTGTGGTCAGAAGATATAGACATTTGGCTTTACTGCGTCTGACTAGCTAATTATCATGTTTGTTACTTCTGTTACGGCGTTGTTTCACTGTCTTCGTTTTTCATTCTATCTTTTTGGGTGTCTTCTTTATTAGTAGCATAGTTGTCTCTGTTAACGCCATGACGGCCTCTGGGGAGGGGGGGGGGGGGGGAGTGCAAGTATAGTGCCAGCTGTCCTTAACCTCAGCATTGGATGGACGTGACTAGTTAGCTTCAGGCCTAGACCGCTTTACCCCCAAGGAAAAAGCCTCCCATACCCTAGGCCTGGAAGTGTTAAAGAACAGGAAGGGCTCTCCTTGGAATCGAACCAATATTCCTCGTTTGTCCAACCCGTAGCGTAGTCTCACTGTACGGACTCAGCTGTCGGTTTCTTCAATGACTGTTGTTAAGACTACTTCTTTCCTTAGGCGTGGCAGCCGCTGAATTTAATATTTGACTAGTGTGCGTATTTTTTTCAATTTTGTGTTACCTTCTGTCTTTCAAACATACGATTTGTTTGCCTTTGTCGTAGATAAGGTTTTTCGGTCTCATAAGATACGAGACATCCGACAAACAGTAGTTTACTCGAGTTCTGATAGCCGTAAATTCACAGCGTTCATATTTCTGTGGCCAATTTTCTGTTAGACTGCTCTAAAACTACCTCCAGATACAGTAATTCTCTTTAAGATCTGATTTATATTCAAAGATTCAGTCCGTATCGCGCAGTGATGGGAGGGCGTGGACTGCATAGATTGGTTCTGTACATAGACGACTGGCGGTCTGTTGTGAACGCGGTAATTAACGTTTGGGTACCATAAAATTCAGCGAGTTTCTTCACTGGCTGAAGATGTAAAGCCTCTCAGAGAAGGACTCTGTAACGTGGGTCTAGTTAGTTAATTCGTACCGCGCACTAAACAATTTCTTGAGCTAATGCTGTGTATAACATCTGGTTGTTGTGAGAACCATACAAAACACGTGGGCCTAGTTAGTTAATTCGTACCGCGCACCAAACACTCTCTTGAGCTAATGCTGTGTATAATCTCTGTTTGTTGTGCGAATCATAAAAAACACGTTAATGAATTCTGTAAACTGAAGGTAGAATTGCTTAATGTTAAACCTGGTGGCAAGTAAAGTGTTATAAAATAATAAACATGAAAGACTTAATCTTACTGTATTTCATGTGATTTTCTTATATGAAAAATTATAGTACTGATATCGCAGTCCCTTTTGACTAGTAAGGTTTCAGCGTATAAAGAGCGTACCTGTCTTTGCTTTAGCTTCTTACACCCAACGATGACTTAATCAAAACGCCGAATTATGTAGCACGTTTCAGACAACGAAATAAAGTAGCCTGTTGTCTAAAAAGTAATTGTAATTGACGGTCTGTTGTTTATCTGTCTATTTACTCACCACAGTGTAATGTCTGATCTTAAGATTATTGCCTTTTTACGTGATATGCCTTATGTAAGGTACAAAACTGAATTTTAAAATATTATTTGTTTGAGCTTCAGGCTGCAGAGGATTAAAGTGAAATACCTCCAGTGCCAGGTGACTGTGGAATATTCCAGTCACTAATTCCGAACACAACGTCTCAAAGTACACACCTTTCTCATTGTTTACGGCAGAGCGTGTGAACTGCTGGAAGTGGAGCCAAGTGCCTTAAGGATTCGCATGTGAAGTGATAGTGCACGGACAGTGGTGTCTGCAGCTTCTGTATGTTACTTGCACAGACAAAGAAGCACGAAGTGATAATCAAGACGAAATTAAGGGTAAATTAAGTTCAGAAAATGCTTGTTAGGCATTTTTTACGAAGTTAAAAGGATCGCCGTATGCGAAGACCTTCCTTTCGTGACAAAGTGCCAGCGACTGTACCTTATATCAGATTTTTATGACACTCGGTATGACAGTGGCATACCAGGAGTTGTGTACTAGTCGTGGGTTTCATGAATGGGAGTCATAGTTTACTTACGGGCAGCAATGAATTACTGCGTCTCATTTCCACATTTATTGACGGAATTGGATGAAATTCGGTCTAGAAGATATTCATGTGATGCCATTTAGCAAATGTTAGTTTCGTGAAATTCGGTGCAGTGGAAGCATTGCTTTACTTGGTGACGTAAATAAAATTTTCTCCATATTTTCTTCAATTTTTGTCCGATTTGCATAAGATTCGTTAGATAAGATGTCCACGAAACCGTTGTGATTGAAAGTTACTCGTAGTTTCCTAAAAATCGGTTCAGTGAAAGCTATGCTTTTCTTAGAGGCCTAAACGTATTTCTGGCTGTACTTTCGATATTTGTGGTCCGGTTTGGGTGTAATTCGGTAGAAGAAATCTCCTCTAAATGTAGAACAGAACTTAATTGTGAGAGGTAGAACCGTCGCTGCTATGAAGACTCACGTTGTGGTCTTCTAAGTTGTGACGCTACATGACTTAGTCCCGTATGTGGGTACCGACGTTTCGGAAATAGGTATTTCTTCCGTCTTCAGAGTTTACGTGTTCCTTCCCTCTGCGTAATGTAGAAGAGTGGCCAGCATATCGCCTTGCTGCAGTCCTTTTTCGCCCTGACAAGGACCAGTTTTGAAAGTTACTTGTGTGTCAACAGAATAAGCCGCAAGGGGAATGTGTAACAAAAGAAAACGCTGTGACTCCACCGGTATCTACACGCCTTCCACAAAGTAAGTTGCACGTGCTGCAAATCGGAAACCGCGTCCCTGAAAGGGAGACTTCGAAATCAATAACAGATTTATGTGTGAACATTTCGGATCCGAGAACGTAAGCCAAGGTGTTAACGTGTTATTTCCTTCCCGTCTTTCTTTATTTCCTTTTCGTTCCACCTTATACTTTTGTCTTTTTTCTTTATTTTCTTCCTTGTTATTTTACTTCTGCCCTTTTCACTGTTTTCTTCTCTGTTTCTCCATTTTTTTTGTATTTTTTCCCTTAAGATTACTCTCTTCTGTTGCCCTTGGCTTCTTTACTTCTTCCTTTCAGAATTTGTTCCCTTCTTTTTAGGTATTTCCTAGTTTCATCTTTTATTTCATTTCTTTCTTTTTCTGTGTATTGTTACTCTTTGTTTTTTCTTTCTGTTTTCTTCCGTTCCTTCTGGTACACCAGTCTCCGCTGATGGTCGCGCTACAGTAAGAAAGCAATAATCGTAAAGTAAATGAAAGTATACCAGTTTCCGGGAACGCCTATTGCTATGCAACTCAGGAACGTCTGATCTTCTTTTCTGATATCTAAAATCCAAACCTTAGATCTGAAGTTCTCGTGATGGTGGATGTTAGCACCGCTGTCTTCTGGGATAAGACACCGTATGGTTTGTTACCTACCTGTCACAGTACATTTTGTCACATCCCAGAATTCTGTGGCCTTACAAACCAAAAGGATTAACAACTATAATTTTACGGGTTGCGCGGAAGGTTATGTAATTTAACAACTTGGTTTCTCTCCGTGAGAAAATACATCTAGGCAGACAGTATTTGAGAGCAGGGACAAGAGAATCGACAAAATTACATAACAAGGGCCTTCACACTGTGCAGTGTATTTATCCTCATAAAGTGAAGAAAAGGTACATAATTCTGAGCGGAGGATATAAGGAGAACGGCTTATTTTTGAAAACCCAGTCACAGATGGGGGATAATGTTACCTGACTTTTTAAAACCTAGAGGGTACGTTACGGGGCCGCGGTGGCGCAGTTGGTTGAGGCACTGCGCTACAAACCGGCAGGTCGCGGGTTCGATTGCCGATGGTGTCAGTGGATTTTTCATTGACATAATCCTGTCGGTCGCACTATGGCCCTGGGGTCGACTCAGCCTCTAACAGAAATGAGTACCAGGAATATTTCCTGGGGGGTAAATGCGGCCGGTGCGTAGGGCTGACAACCTTACCACCTTCAAGCGCCGATTGTCTAGAAATCTGGGAGCCTCGACCTCCTGGAACCCTGTGGGCCTCTCCAGGCCTGTAGTGGGACTGCTTTACCTTTTTTTTAGAGGGTACGTAACATCGAAAAACTCTATATTGTACTGACATTCCATTTATATCAATATTTATCAAACACCAACATTTACCTTATACATCATTAAGTGATCCGTTTTTGAAACATAGGTGGAGAGTGGGACGAGCTGATTCCTTATAAAAAACAGATTAGGTTTCGTCTTTGAAGGGTTAAAGATGGAGTAACGGAAATGATATCGACCGCCTCAGGTTAGATTTTTGATATTGTAGGTCTGAGGAAATTTTGTGTTGCGTGAAAATATATTTCTTGGCCAGCTAAACAAAAATCAACTTCCCGGTTCAGACATTGAAGCTATAAATGCATTTAACTACATTTAAAATTTAATTCTTACCCCTTACAAAACATACTGCAGTTCCATCACAAATATCGAAATGTTCATGCTCTCTACGGATATAATATTTTTTTTATCATGAGAATTATATAAAATACACAAATACACTATGTTGTAAGAATGCAGAGTTATTGAATGTTAAACCATGTGGTACATATAGTAACCACTGAGCGTCGGAAGGTTAAGCTGATATAATGATTTTTTTCTAATTTGCGCTTGAAGGCATGTCCGAAGTTTTTCATTCAGGAATCCAACATCCGACATGATTCATGCGCTGTACTCTACACGCTTTGTAGCTGTCAGTGTAAGATGTCATCTAAACAAACTTGAGGAAGAGAAGTTTCCTCAGATGTCACGTAACGTCACAATCCTGCTGCACCACTAATTACGGTCTCATGCGGCCGTCTCCTTGCTTCAGCTGTCAGTGGGATTTGTTTCCCGCGATGTCACATGTTTACTTGTAAGGTCACGCGACATGCTGAACAGCTGACAGGCCTTGCACGGTGTTCTCATGCCAGCTGAGACGCGTTCAGAACTGAGCTGTGAAATTCAGATTGTGCGTATCGTTCTTGTGCGTGTCATACACGTCAGTACGAAGGATCAAACCAATACCTCTGAATTCTGCGTCTATTTCATATAGGACTTGAAGCGTTCCACATGAATAAACGTGAAAAAGTCTTCACTCCTTGATGATGGAACAAGCCGTGGAATCTCAGACTGGGAGTAGAGGTATAGCTGTACACTTTCTTTAACCTTGGCGCTAGATGGGGGCGGGGGGGGGGGTGGTTAATGCCACGCCACGGCCGCTTTACCACCAGCGACGAGACCCGGTATCCATTGTACAGGAATCTGGGTGGGCCGCAGGGCCAGTCTAAACGGATGCGGAAAATCTCGCCCCCACCGGCATTCGATCCCCGGACCACCTAGTCCGCTAGACAGAGGTCTCCGAAACATTGGACTTCGAATACGAATTGACGTTGTTGATCGCTCGAGAGAGTGTCGTTCTTACAAACAGTCTGTAGGAATTAATGCACCTCACGAGGCCTCTTTCCCATGCTGAAAATCACGGACGAATTGCGTACTCGATTGGGATTTGAGGAGGAACAAGTAATAGGACGTTTCTGAAATTAGTTCTATTTCGATTCTCAACTGGACAAAATTTGAACAAATTCCTACAGTATGAGCAGCACAAAAAGATTCCTACAGTGTTGAGTACCTAGGATGGACGTATGGACAAACACCGAAAGAAGAGCCTTAATCAAAGTGTCACCTCTTCGCTCCTCCCCCTCCTAAAAAGACTCCAAATCAAGTGACTCAGGAGATCGTAATGGCTGTAGAGTCGAGACAGCATCGTCCGTTCTGCTCACTGCTACAGCTATTAACATAGTGACACGTCATTTTTCATTGTTTGCTACTGTCAAACAATTTTACAATTAACAATTTTCTGTGGTCGGATTTTGTGACAACTGCATAACACTCAGTCGATACTAACCAACATTAGTCAACTCATCGCCTTACGCAACCTCTAAGGAATAAGTAATAATTTCTATAATCGCGGTTCAATTCCCCTCGAGAGATCTGAAGCTAATTATTTATGTACTGGAGGTCCCGATTGCAACTCTTTGCCCGTAGACTACCTAAATTGAGGTGCTGCGTCATTTCTTTCGTTTATGACCTACTCCAGGAAATTTTTGGATTATCTCGTATATGGATTCGGTCGTTCCCTTCCCCATTTACTTTAACCTCTTACCCAGTACCTCGTAACTGTTCACAGCAGCCGTCCTTTCGACCTTCTGCTGTTAGAACATAGGGGTCGTCAGTTTCAATCCCACTCAACAGCGCATATTGTGTTCTGGTGTGCTACATGTGCGACAAACATATCTCCTATAGCACACATGGGAAACGGAATAATTGTACCAAATGACCCGAGTTTTTTAAAGAAACGGCTTGATTATCCCACAGAACTTTCAAGCTGGTTTCTTTTTAAAAAAACATACACGTGCAAATTAAAGAATTCTGTCTCATGAGGCTATGTAGTTCTACAAAGATATCAGCGTTTCGGAGGAACATGCGTCCTCCTTCTTCAGGCTACGATACCAACTCTAAAGAAGGAGGCATCAAGTACATCCGAACATTGATACCTAGCTACCAAAATAAAACGGTTGCACGTTGCAGAAGGTCGCAATCTGAATGCTCACTAACGTGACAGTTTTAAGTCTCTATATATATATGGACGTTATATTATCTGCCCATCTGTCGCCAGTCATTTCCGGCCGGCTAACTTAACTTACACACTTCGACGTGCGATGAACGTGTTTGTTGGATGTGATGTGTGTCTACGTGCCGAAGTAAAGTATTTCCAGTACATTTGTTAAATATCGCGAGCTAAAACACGAGTTGCACTGCAACATACTGAACTAAATTGCGTGGACCCCAACTGGCGGCACACTGGAAAAGCGTCTAGTGCTGCGCTGCCTGCCGTCACGCGAAACGGTCTGGGTGAAGTGTAATGCGAGTTGTCAGATAAAACATTATCCCTGTACATGTTAATATTTCCATGGAAATGCCATAGCGTGCTAGTAATATCTAAGCGTAGATAGGGTAATATTGAAATGGATTTGAGACATACAGGTTGTAAGAATGCAGACTAAATTTGACAATCGCAGAATAAAGTAGCAATGGCGGGCTTTGTTAAGCACATAAAACACCTTATGTCTGAGAAACGTGCTGGATTTCTTGATGAGATGAGTGAGTGTGACCCCATCAAGACCATGTGCGGTAAGTATGAAGGATACACTAATACTGTCACAGCACTGAGATTCCTCTTGACCAATCTATTTGATGGACAGCTCCGTGGCTTCCCTTCAAGTGATGTGGGATTTAAAAATGCTTATTCATCAAGCCTCAATTGGCTTTATTGGTGAATGGAGGGTGCTGAGGGTGCTACCCACAGGCGCACATCCGCTGGAGATGTGGGACACTCTTCATTTTCCGTCTAGGATTCATTGTAATATTAATGCAATGCCTGTTGAAACTAAAACGTATCAGTGATTTTATTGCTGAGGCGTAGATTATGTTCCTGCAGTTTAATGACGGCACTGTACTTTAAACGCAGAGTCAATCTCGTGACGTGCCCTCATCGATTGGTTTCATGGCTTATGCATAGATCTGGCGTCTCGGGGAAAACAGTTCTTGTTATTTCCCTATCAATAACCTCCTTTCTTCTATTCCTTTGTTCTTTTGCGATACTCATCTTTTTTCCTCCTTTCTCCCATTGCCATTTACCACCCTTTTTACTTTTCCGTCCTATCGTCATTCACTTCCCTCTCCTTCACCTCCTATTTCAAAAGAAAACTGAACCTTTTAATACATAAATAAATAAATAAAACTTAAAAAATCCCAATGGAAGCTACGTTTTGCATCAATGTAGCTTCATTCATGTTTTATTGACGAGTCAGTTGAATATGAGTGTGCCAAGGCAATGAGTTTGTCGTTATTATTCTTAATGGTAATTTAAGCTTAAGGTAATTTATTAATGAGAAATCCTGTTATACCTAAATACAGATTGGTGGGTTAAACATAACGCTGGAAGAAACGCGTAAAAAATAAGCGAAAAATAAAAATCGCGTATATCCCCGTACAAACGGTTATTAAAGGAAAGAAATATTTCTGAGCAAGATTAATAAAGCTTGCTTTCCTGCTGCATAAATTTTTAGGTCTGGAGAGCTATTATTGTTATTATTATTATTATTATTATTATTATTACGTCAAATCATTCCCTTACTCATGACCATGTTACGCACGATGATTTTCTTAAATTTCTAAAGTTCCATACTGTGGAAGACAGAAGACGACATCTTGATGCATTATTTTTTACTCCTGTTTGTTCAGGCTTAAAATGTTGCCCCTCTCTTTAGATTATTACTGGTATTTCATTTATTCCTCGTAATATTTGGAACAGAATTTACGGAGAAAAATGCAAACCACATTTATGCCCAGCAATTTTTCATATGGTTTCTATATAATAATTCAGATATTTCCAACTTAATTCACGTCTCTTTACTTCTGCCACATTGTTAGGTTTCAGCTTTATGTCCTTTGTTTTCTCCTTTGATATTTTCTTTTAAATTTACAACTAAGAGTCGCGCAAGAAATTTCATATCAGTAGCTTCTTATTTTATTTTTTTGTTCTCTTTTCCTTTTAACCCAAGTTTGAAATAATTATCGCTAAATTTACGAAGAAATACCTCCAATATCACGATAGATGGTAAAGAGAATAACTCCTGAAGCAGGAAGCTAAAGACTGAATCGCTACTTTTGGAATGCTGCTACCGCAAATTTGTCGCGTGTTGCGACTTGCAGGCTATTCTTAAATACGAAAGTGTAGCAGTGCCCTGAGATCTGAAACAACTGCTGGCTGCAAAGAGACGTGTTATGCTTGTCTTTTGTCAGCCATAACGAGATGCCACTGACCTTGTAGGAATAGAAGATAGCAATCCAGCTTCGCTGTAGGATTTTGTATCGTATGGGGGAAGTTAGGGTTTCAAGTCTAGGGCCGGAGATCAGATATTTCTAATTATAAATATATAAATTACTTAATGAAAGAGACTGGTGAAGGCCTCCGAGTGTTTGCATATAGGCACAGTAAACTTGCTCAACACGCAGCAATGTTCGGCAACCAGTAACACGTACTTGTCTCAGTCTCGACTAGATAAATAGAACTGTTGTGACCGCTAAAGAATGAGGTAAAACTAACATTGTGTTTTTGACGCCTATGAATCACGGAACATTTCCACTTTCAGCTATAAAACTGACACCATCTTTAATTTTACCCGTAGTTTTGTATGAATGCGTAGCTAGGCCTCTCATATTATGGGGAAGCATATATATCAGTGATGTTTGATATTTTACATTCCGTGCATTGATCTTATAGTCAGTTGTATTCACCAATAAATGGACACATAAATCATACATAAGCCTTAGAAAACTCCTACATGTTTCGACATCGAGGTGCCATCCTCAGGGATTTACAAATACGAAGGGGTATAAACACCAACACATGATGTATTGTTGCTTATACTCCTATTTATTTGTAACTACCAGAGCATGGCAAATCCGTGCCGAAACATGTAGGAGATTTCTAAGGCATACGTGTAATTTATATATTATTGCGTGCATTTGATGGTCAATACAGTTGATTACATATTAGTGATATTAATTGAATTCGTAGGTAAAAGGTAAGGGTTCACCCTATAACAGGCCCTGAGGGCCCAAGAGGGGGAGTAGAGGTGTAGCTGTACCCTTTCGTGAGCCTCGGTACAAGGAGGGGTGTGGTGGCTAGCCCCACGCCCCGGCCGCTTTACCCCAGGGAAAGAGACCCGGTACCCATTATACAGGACGCTGGGTGGTCCCCAGGGCCGGTCTGGACGGCTGCGCAAAATCTCGCCCCCACCGGGATTCGATCCGCGGACCGTCCAGCCCGTAGCGAGTCGCTATACCGACTGAGCTATCCCGGCCCACAATTTAACTCGTAACTTTCTTTATATTATGAAATAACAGATAAATATGTTGAGGGCATTTGAGAACAGGGCGCTGAGGAGGATATATCTATGAGTGAGGAAGTAGTGGGAGGATGCAGAGAACCTTGCAGTCAGAGACTCCATACTTTGTGCTGTTCACTAGGTCGTAGGATGAATGATTCATTGGTGGGCGGGGGGGGAGGGGGCCAGACAGGTAGACAGACAAACACGTTATCACAAAATTCACTTCGTTATAGATAAACAACCACTTATCCACAAGGATAACTGTTTTGTATTACCTGAGGACTATCTTTGGTTTGGGTGTCACAGATAGGCTTTGACGAGCTTTCGAAAGATTGCGAAAAGAGACTATTAGTTTCTTCATGTCTGTCCGTCTGTCCGCACGGAACAACTTGGCTCCCACTGGAGAAATTTTCATTAAATTTGATATTTGATTATATTTCCACAATTCGTGTTTCATTAAAATCAGAATAATGGGCACTTTACGTGGACACCTATATACATTTCTGGTAATATCTCGCTGAATTCTTCCTAGAATGAGAAATGTTTCAGACAAAAGTTGTAGTGAAAATAAAAACACACCTTTTATTTTCAATAACTTTTCCCGAAAATCGTGCATTTTATGAGATAATGTAGAAAAATATGGTAAAGCAGACAGGCCGCAGATGACAGTAAAATACGGCGCATGCGCTTTGCTTGCTGGATAAGTAAGGCTACAGACCCACACTCGGATTATGTGGCACTTGTTACCTTTCCACGGTAACAATAGTTACGCAAACGAGCCGCAGTGTTACGTTTATTCATACGTTGCCTGTCTTATTCAGAGATGAAGATAAAGTCTCCTGCGGAACCTAAATCTATGAAGTGGATAACAATATGGCGGTTGGGTGTTACGATTAATTATTCGAAAAATGGGGCTGTGTATTGAAACATAATTTATTAATAATATTCCCGCTGAGCGCACAAAATATACCTCCCCCCTTCCAGTCACGGAAATACATTAAGAGCAATTAAGCACATCGATAACTTATTCCTGCACTTTACGTCTGCAGTTGCCTCTAGTCGTGTTCCATAAAATTCCGTCCTTTAATTGTAAAGTTACAGGCCGCATGGACACGATATTGGGACGCTATTGTTCTTAAGGGACTGAACACAAACTCTTACAAGATCTGTTTTGTGAAAGCATTATTTGCCACGTCCGTTGCCTCATCGTCCTTGATACTTATTTACATAAGATACAAACCGACTGTTGCAAAGCCAGTCAGACGTCCAAAACACATTTTTTCTTGCATCTCGTCAAACATGCATTTTAATTAATTAAACCTGTATATGTTACTCAGTATATATTTATGCCTCCTCCAGTTCGTTGTGTGATGAAGTTTTCTTGATCAAACGATCAAGATCTATTAATGTTTCGCATAAAGTAGAGGTTACAGATCCATGGGATAAATACGAACCACAACTAAACTCGCCGAGACAAGATTAGTGCACTTCAGAGTACCAAATTTAAAAAAAAATCCGACACATAGACGATTAGCTCCCGGATAGCGTATGGGGAGGTCAAAGACTGAACTATAAGTGAGAATTTTTTTATGCTGTAACAGCTGCCATCGGGCCAGGACCTCCTTATTATCGAGGCTTCACGATCCCACTCAGACACACACCACAGTCGGTAGGACTACTCTGGACAAGTGATAAGCCCAACGCAGAGACCTCTACCTGACAACATAAACACTGTACAAGAGAAAAAAATTCATGCCCCCGGTGAGATTCGAACCCACAATCCCAGCAAGCGAACAACAGCAGACCCACGCCTTAGACCGCGCGGCCGCTGGGATCGGTTCAATGACAAATACATATAAGCAATTTTTTCCATCGTCTCTTTACATGTTCCCACTCCACAAGCGTGGATGGACGGATAGAGTAGATTCCAAGAAGAAATTGGTGGCTTCAGCTCTCTCATCATATCATTTCACGGAATCTGTAAAACTGTGCAGTCATTATTTGTTAGCGGCACTCGTGGAACCTTCTTGCCGTGTCCTACCGGCGGTAGGCGCCTGTAATTATCGGATATGCGATAATGTGTGACAGCAAGTTCCATTTCCAGCAGCTAATCAGCCGGACAAGCACATGAGGGCCTGCGTGTTTTGGATGTTGGAAGTGGGTTTGATCTCGCGTCGTTGGAAGCAAACACATTACGAAAAGCCCTTCAGCACCGTCAAATATATTGTAGGTTCTTTCGTAGTTCTTCCCTCTTCTACCTACTTGTTCACAGTAGGTGTCGAGGTTGTTTGTTTATTTTCACTTAATCACACTCAGACGCACACCACAGTCGGTAGGACTCCTCTGGATGAGGGATCGGCCTGTCGCAGATACCTCTACCTGACAACACAAACACTCACAAGAGACAAACATCCATACGCCGGACGGGATTCTAACCCACGATCCCAGCAAGCGCTGGGCCGCAGACCTAAGCCTTAGACCGCGCGGCCACTGGGATCTGCAAATAAACTGTAGGTACGAACAGAAATTGACCACTGTAAACTAAAAGCCTAAGGAGTGATGTCCCGTAGATCGACGGCTCTACAATTCCGAGACGTTACGCTTTCTCCTGCAGCGTGCTTTTCTGTACAATGCTTTCTCGATTCTCCGAGTCCCGATTGTTCAAGTTTCCTTTGTGTCCGAACCGATTCCGTAAAGTCTTTTTTATCTCCTAAAAGAGAGGCGATATTTTGATTTTTTACAACGTAACTTAGTAGTGTATATTCTATTATTATTCTGCTGTTGTGCTACTGCACACGTAGACTCTTTAATAAAATATTTTATACGTATTGTTACATGGCGCAACAGCCCCTACTGGGTCCGCGCCTCCTCATTGTCGAGTTCTTAAGATCACACTCAGACACGCCGCACTCGGTAAGACTCCTCTGGACGAGTGATCAGCCCGAAGCAGAGACCTCTACCTGACATCACACAACACTCAGGCATGCATACAGACGTGACGAAGCTGGTTTTCGCTTTCCGTAATTTTGCGAACGCCCCAAATAATGGACTCTTTGAGTCCGTATACACGAACCCAAGATTCAGGACAACTCATTTAGTATAGTGACTATATTTCAGGGTGCGTGACGGAGGTATAGGACTTTGCATCGCAGCAGACGCGAGAGATTGTTCTTCACCATAACGTTCAGACCGGCTCTGAAACATTCACGGTCATGTTTGGAGAGTCTCAACTCCAGACGTAAAGCGATGAGGACGAGCACCTCAAACTCATTTGCATACAGTTCTGAATTTAAAGAATACGTGTAAATATGCCTCCATTCTCCACACGTCTTCATGGTGTGACGCCAACTTGAGCAAAGGTCTTTAATTATACCTTTGTAAAATCATCCGTTCAAATAAAATAGTTCACAAAATCTCAGCTGTAAAAATGCGCATTCGAGATCACGGATCCTCAGAGTGTTTTTCTCACCATCAATGTAATTAAGCGTCCTACTGTTATGAATGAGTTATCTCACTTCTGATAAAGTTTCATGTTTAAAAGTGTCAGTGAAAATTTATTCCTTTTTGCTTCGTCTTGCTATTTATTTGATTAGCTTTACCACGGAAACTGTAGCAGAAATTTCCATAGATACGTACAAACAAGAGACCTGTTTGCTATAAACAAAATGCGCATTGGGTTGTAAGTTTTGTAAGACTTTGTAAGAGACGTTCTGTGTTGCAGTTGAATAACCTAAACTTGTCGCAACAAAGAATCTTGACACGCTTAACCAATTTTGCATCATTGGCAGACGCGTTTCGACCGTAACATTTGTGTGATGGTCAGTGTCACAGGCTGGCATAATTTCGTTTGATTCGGTGTGTATTTTGGTACGCATGTGTTTTCTTAATATTATTAATATAATTATAACTAATATAATAATAATACAATAATAATATTAATATTATTACATTGCTAGAATTCAGGAAACAACATTAACGAGCCTGCTGTCTGTGTGTGCGTGTGTGGGCCCTCACCAAATGCACGAGTTGTAACCTAAATGTGCCTACTTTGTTAGACATTGACATTTTTTAACCTTGCAACATTAAATGTTAATGGTAAAATAAAGTTGTGGGCTTCAGGGTGGGCTGTGCCGTTTATAGAACATGGCTCTTCCCGCTGATCGAACCACGGTCCCTTACAAAGTGAAACTGACCCACTATGTACGAGACCGTAAGTGAAATAGATCCAGTAGAAACACTTGCTTTGGGCGCATGCGGAGGCGCGGTTGGTTGAGGCACTGTGCTACAATCCAGAGGGCCGCGGGTTCGATTCCCTATGGATCATTGGAAATTTTTCATTGATTAATTCCTTGGCTGCACAATAGACTTGGGGTCGACTCAGCCTTTGACAGAAACGAGTACCAGGAATATTTCCTGGGGGGTAAAGGCGGCCGGTACGTAGGGCTGACAAACTTACCACATTCATGTGATGAATGTCTGAAAGTCTGGGAACCTCAGGTTCCTGGAACCCTCAGGGCCTGTCGAGGCCTGTGATGGGATTGTTTTACGTTTTATGAAGCAGTACAGGGGAATGGAGGTGTAGCTCCAAATATTCTTGTCATTCCCCGGCCGCTTTATCACCACGTTCGATGTAACCAGCGTATCTGACGTGAAGATCACCTAAGTATTATTTAAAAATTGAGTCCCCCTTCACAGAGAACACACCCTGCGTTTCCATTACAAAAACTAGTCAGTTAATATCGTATTATCGCTGCTTAATGTGACACTCATACGAAATATATGAATACAAACGTGTCAGAAAATGCACAGCTTCGTAATTTTAAAGGAGCTACATGTAGTCCCCATTGTGCTTTTAAATGTGTGACACTTCAGAAACAGCATCGTGCGAACTTCACAGTAGTTATAGGCATAACATGGGGGATAGGGGCAAGGGGGGCCTGAACTTTAACTTCCGCCGTTAAGGTATGATCACTTTACGTTTGGCCGAATTGATTATTTTGGAGGCCATCACTTTGTACGTAACGTGTACTTTCAGGATCCTTGGACCCCGATATTTGATTGAGAAGAGTTGCGAGAAAGGATGACTCGTGCGTTATCTAGTGACACGTACCACTAAATGGTTATGGCACTGGTAATAGGTGTCATCTATGCCACATGAAGTGAACTAGCTCTCACATTTCGGGTTCGAATAAATTACGTTACCAGGACTAACATAGCACGCTCATGCGGCAAGGTTGCAATCTACCATTCACGTACTGCCAATACAGCACTGCTTGTGAACTGCTTATATAAGCGAGTTAATACATATGTAGGTGAGATAATGTACGTTTCAGCGACAGTGTTTCGTGTATGGCTGCGAATATTGACAGTTGAGTGTTTTCACGACAGTATTGAGCATATCCTTCTGTACAGACAAAGGTGCTGAGGGTTTAGACAACTGCTCAGTATATAACTTGTATTTACGTCGGTTATTCACTATATAACGACTACTTATAATCAGTATATCGTCACGGATATAAATTTGATACTGAAAGCCAGAATTTTTCCTTGGGCGGGAAGGGGATTGACCCTGAGGCTATATATAATTTGTTTGATTTTAAAAATTATGTTGTAAGAATCATGTTGTAATCATACAACATAACACTGTCTGCAACTGCATTTATATACATACGAATATAAATACACGTTCTATGACTCAATCACAGTGTCCTGTCTTCTTGTTTTTTTTATTTTATTAATTTATTTTTCAAAATTCTAATGTACTAGTCATCAGCCGATTTCAGTGGCTGATTTCGGCTGAAGGGTAAATCACGGGTTTTAATATCACAATGTCTAAGAAATCTGCGTTTTTTAAATTTCAGTTTTTGGGGGTTTGCGGGGGCTGCAGCCAGGCAGCTCCCCCTCCGCCCTTGTGTGCGCCTTTGCTGAGAGCTTTCGTGACAATTTCGAACTTATCTTTCAGCTGTACACGCACTTCTGAGGGTTTTAGAAACAATGTCAATATATGTTTACAGATTTTGCATGGGGTAGTGTTTTATCAGTTTAACGTCACTTGTTTAAACCTTGGCCAAGGATATTGAGGGTTTTAACGAGAAAGTCCGAGGATTTCAACAAGTGTTCGGTATTTCCTTGCGGACTTTTACGACCCTGAATCCTTTATTATCTCACCCGTAGCAATCAAATTTCTATTAACAGTGAACGATAGACTCCGTATCGTTACTGAGATAAGCGGTGGATGCTGTGGATTCCTGTGACAGTGTTCGATGTATCACTACGGATATTTCATTGGATATTCGGTGTTTTAACGGCAATGTTATGTCTATACGGGTATTTACGTGGAATTTTGAAATATGTGTATTTTTGTATTGTAGCATTCGATTGTTTGCTTAGCAACTGGCCCTGCGCTGCTAAGCCGTAATTGAATGGACGTGTACAAGCCGTATATTTTGGAACAAACACAATTTTTACTTTTAACAGTTATGATATTATTAATCTTGTGTCTTAGATGTGAATTCTTACTAACTGTTTCTGTGTGTTTTCTTATATTATATTCTTATATTGTTTGTTATTTGTGTATGTTTCTTCTTTTCCTCTGCTGTCTCTGTAATTGTCCTTGTGGCTGTTGTTCCAGCACAATAATAGCAAATAATTTAATTTTTATTGTTATTATTATTATTATTATTATTAGTATTAGTATTAGTATTAGTATTATTTTAAAAAGCAAAGTTTTCCCTGTCTGCGCCGTGAAGGCATATAGGGGGAGTAAATGTATCGCCTAATCATTCTTAACCTTGGCACTAGACGGACGCGGGTGGTCAACATCATGCCCCGACCGCCGGAGCGCCGGGAAACAAAACGGTACCCACGGAGTAGGGGGCTGGGTGGACATTACATATTATTATTATTATTATTATTATTATTAATGATATTACCTGTTTTTGTAAGGGCGTGGAACTTTATCTCCAAAATTGTGTTTATGAACAAAACTGAGGTTATATTCAGTAACGTATGCAGTCACCCATGAAGCACAGGTGTTATGTTCAATATAGCAGTGCGCAACACTTAGTCCGTTCGAGAAAGCTTACTTAGCGTAAGCTTAGATAAGCCCCCCCCCCCCCCGTCCACACTCACACACTCATATATTAAAAGAGAGAAAGGCCTATGTTATTCTCGGCGCACTTGCCCCATTTTAGTAGTTTGCTAACAACTAACTACTTATCTTATAACTAATTGCTTCTCATATGACTACGTAGTTACTGCGTTGTGGGTAACAGATAAGGGTCATGTCAGTGTGTAGAAGGCCGAGTAGAAACGTCCTTCGTACTGACATTGTCGTCAGTGCCTGAATTTGTCTACGAGGGTGCAAATGCTTCTTCCAAATGCTAACGTTTTTCACACCTCATTGGCCTTGACGTTCATTTATTGCTAAGCTAATCATTACCACTACGGATGTCTCTTTGAACAATCGGAAATGCCTTCATTGTATTTCGTCAAACGGGGTTTTCACATTATAACGCTGCGAACATGCTTGTGAAAGCCGTCAGGCTGATACTCGCAGTTCGGCACTTACACCGGCCTTACCCATAATTTTCGTGTAAAGAAAACCCAGTACATGTGTTCACTGAAACGTAAAAAACAAATGTGTTCAAAACCGAAGTTGGGACATATGTTACCTTGCGAACAACTGGCCATTCCCGAGCGTTTGCAACTAGAAGTTTCGAAAATACCCCCACTACCTTCAACATGTCTGGAGAACAGATTTTGATTAAATTTGATTTTAGAAACTTTTACTAACCCTTATCGACAAAGTCCAGTTTTGGTTAGAATCGGACAAAAATAACAGACCCTATACATGACATCTGCTTACGTTTTTGCGAGAATCCCGAGCGCAGACACTAAACAGGTTGTTTCTTAGAAGACAGAATATATTCAAAATAAATTGTTTGAAAAAATAAATAAAAGTTTTACATCCAATACACTTTCCCGAAAATTTGTGGTTTTTCAAACCAAAGAGAAGTGAGAGGACGGGCCAGAATGTTTGCGTTGCATTTTCGTTTCCTAACTTGTTGAGTAGTGTGGTGAAGTTCAGTTTGAACTTCATGTAAACTGTGAGTCATAACTGACATAAAAATGTGCCAGATCAATTTTAATGTATACCCACAATAGGAAATTGTATTGAAATGCCTTGATTGGTTTTGAAGATAACACGTATGAAATGAGAGACTTGACCTTCGTTCAGTCCCTGCACTTTGCTCGAAGATACCACGTTGTGAGATATGCTGAAAGACGTAGACACGGCGCGCCAGCCCTTGTGACGACATACGTCAAGATGCACCAGCCACTCTCGCAACTTAATAAAACACAACACTATTAATTCTAGCCACGCATAAAATGACACGTAGCGCTTGGTTATAGTTTTTATGACTGATTACACTTAAACGTGGTCTGAATCCGGGAGACCGATCTCCAAACACGTAATGGCTGTTGGCAGTTTTTTCTTCAACTGTTAATACTGCCTTAGAATACAATGCCCAAGTACGAGTTTTGGCGACGCTGCAGGCATGTACTGTCATAGACTTGATAAAATTAAACCAAGGTTTCAATTCCTAACAGGAACAGAGGTTTTTCTCTCATCCACAGTTTCCAGGCTGGATGTGGAGGTTATCCTACATCCTATATAAAAAGTACGAGAGGCAAAACGGTCGGAGTCTGAAGCTGAGCACTCACCTCCCTCTTCAGTTAAGGTTAAGACTGCAAAGAACTGTAAATTTACTTCCCCATACGTCTGTATGTAGTGATGCTTAATTAAACACAAAACAATTTTTAATATATTAAACGTTAGACGCTTGTCTATTAAGTTTTTGCTTGCTAAAGCTTTGTTGAAGCCCCTGATATCTAGTTGATGTAGCCAGAGTTTAACAGTCCAGTCTTTGCCAGTAATTCTTCGTGTTACCCCCAAAAGTGCATTTCAGTCTCATAATAGCGCCAGCTGGACTTAAATTTAAGGAAAAAACTGGTGAAACGCTACAAATTTGGAACATAGCTTTTGTTGTTGCTGAAATTAGGACACTCTGGCAAGCAGATCAGAAATATCTGGAAAGTTCTGAAGTGTGGTGCTGGAGAATGATGGAGAAGATCACTTGGGAGATCGTGTGACAAATGAAGAAGCAGTGTGTAGTGTTGGAGGAAAGGAATGTCCTACACAATAAAACGAAGGAATGCTCACTGGGTTGGTGACATCTTACAGATAAACTGTCTTCGAAAACACGTTATTGAAAGAAAGATAGAGGGAAGAATAGAAGTGACGGGAAGACAAGGAAGAAGACGTAAGGAGCTACTGGATGACGTTAAGGAAAAGAGAGGATACTGTAAATCGAAAGAGGAAGCGCTAGGTCCCGCTATGTGGAGAACTCGCTTTGGAAGAAGCTATGGACCTGCCTTAAGACAGACTGTGAAATGAATGAATGAATGAATGGATGGATTAATTAATTAATTAATTAATTAATGAGTGAGTGAATGAGTGAATGAATGAATGGATGAGTGAGTGAGTGAATGAATGAGTGAATGAATGAATGGATGGATGGATGAGTGAGTGAGTGAGTGAGTGAGTGAATGAATGAGTCAATGAATGAATGAATGAATGAATGAATGAATGAATGAATGAATGAATGAATAGCACCAATAAAATCTGTGGCTGTGCTCCACTTGCTAAGGGTAATCAGCGTCCAGACAGGTCTACTCGCATGTTAAAACGGGAATAGATTTCTAAATGTGTCGTGTAGAACAGAACATTCATACCGATGTGACTGTAAGGTCTGTTTCTTAAACCCTGGAAGTACCTCAATGAGCTGTTCTCTGTGAGATGACGTCAGAGTAGTCCATAATCATGTTTAAATTGCCAAGTGTTGGAGAAACTTGCCGAGGCTGTAAAATAATTAACGCCAGGGTGGGTGGTCATTGTCGAAAGGAAACTGATAAAGTGATGGCTTAACTGTCCATTTCCGGAACAATGCGATTTGTCACGCTGTTGCTGGTTACCATTCCGTTCAGAGTCTTAGATCTCCCCATGTGTTATCTAGTGTAAGCACTGACACACACACACACACACACACACACACACACACACACACACATACACACACACACACACACACACGAGTTTCAATCATTAAAATACAGGGCTCTGCAAAAGTCACATAACACTTGATACTGTACCACCAGAAGGCTGGACATGTGGTAATATTATTACCTTCTCATCTGCCAACGCGTCAGGGATGACAATTTCTTGTTGCGAAGTTGGCTACAATTTGACATGCTTCTAGTTAATATACAGTCGATCTCTGTTATAACGTCATGAAAAGGACTGAATACTTTGTGTCGTTATAACCGAGAAGTATAATGTTACGATTAACAGTTGCGAATTAATTCGTACCACAGAAAATCTGACTGTATAGGCAAGGTATTATATAAACCGATGTCATTATAACCGGATTCGACTCTGTGTGTGTGTGTGTGTGTGTGTGTGTGTGTGTGTACCTGCCAAGGCGAGTGGAATGAATAGCGCAAGTGTTCGTTCACCAGGTGTTGCCATATAATTTCACCATTCTGTTACCCACTCCAGAGACATCAGGGGCCTCAAAGGCTAGAAAACTGCCAGCCTTGGTGGCGATGCGTTATGGTAAATTTAATTTAACATGGTTGATATGCTTTCTATATTTACTACAATTACTAGCTTTTGCTGAGTGTGATTTTAGTGATGCTAATGCCACCCGCACGTCACAATCCTTAGCATCGTTCCCTGTCTTGTTAGCACTTGTAGGAAATTACAGTGTGTGAAGTAGGGGCATAACGTTCAACAGAATCCGTCCGGTGGCTTGTCTGAACATGCGCACGGGGGGGGGGGGGTGTGGGCAGAGGGACAGACTGACATGATCACCTCTATTATGGAAAATGTTTATAAAACTTTAGTTATTTTTTCCCATGGTTCAAGAGCCCGTGGTGGGGCAGGGCCTCCTCAATATCAGGACTTCACTATCACACCCAGACACACCACACTCTGTAGGACTCCTCTGGACGAGTGATCAGCCCTACGCAGAGACCTCTACCTGACAACACTCAACACTCACATGAGACAAACATCCATGCCCTCCGGAGGGATTCGAACCCTCAACCCCACTAAACGAACGGCCGCAGACCCACACCTTAGACCGCGCTGTCACTGGTAATTCTAATGATTAGTATGATCAATTAACATTCCGTTTCTGTCCTACTTAACTGCGCAGTATCTCGCAGGGTTATGACTCTAATTAACGGAGGGATTTCGGATATTCTAACTGAGTAAAGAAGCAGGTGTTTTTGTAACTTCGGTTGAGACTGATGTATAACCAGGAATCAACATATTTTCCTTAAGGAAGCCTTGAAATTAACTAGTTCTGTTATCAGTCCAGTACTTCACCGTGTCTGTTTTGAAGTTCTGCTCATCGCACGCCGAGGTAGCCTAGTCGAGCGGTTCCGAAACTGTGGGCTACCAACCGCCAGCGGTCGGCGTAGGTTTATTCCAAGGTGTTTCAAATGTACCGTCTGTAAAACAACTAAACAGTTTGTCTCATACTTGCAGGCCTACTGATATTATTTAAATATGTGAAATCCATCTGTTAATTAGAGTAACAAGGCTGTGATTTACTTCGCCCATAAGTAGGAGAGAAACAGGCTCTTAATTGATCATACTAATCATTAAAATACCCAGTGGCCGCGCGATCTAAGGCTTGGGCCTGCGGCCACTCGCTTACTGGGATTGCGGGTTCGAATCCCACCACTTTGGCCCCACGGAAAGCATCCCGTTACCCACTGAGTCTGCTTGGGTCTCAGAGACGGTATGGATGTTTTGGAGAAGAGAAAAATCTCTTAACACGTTTTAATATCATTTTATTACATATAAAGGTAAAGGTAAAGGTAAATTTGTCTCTGTGCACGCCGTAATACGAGTAGGGAAATGGAAGTATAATTCTACGCATTCTTAATCTCGGCTCTGTATAGAAATGAGTTGTCGTCTTACACGTAGCATTTAAATCGTTTTAGGTTAGTCTGATCTTGTGCATGAACTCAGCATTCGCAGTTGTTTTACAGATATAATTACGTTGTTTTATTTGTTGTTTGTTTGTTACAATATTTTAATCATTATCGTTTTGTTGGCCTAAATGCTTTATTATTTATGGTGTACTGTACTATGCGGTTGCACGTAAAGTTTAACATACTAGGTGAACCTTTTAATTCCACCGTACTTTTTTATTCCTGTCTTGTACCATTTGCTCAGTCGAATTCGTCTTCTTATAATTGCCATAAAGTGCAGTGAAACTTACCAGACGAGCTCGTTGGGAGGGAGCACCTTGTATTATTTTTCTCACTGGTAAAGTTGATGTCGAAACACAGGGTTGGACCCGGTGTGAGTCCCTGTGTTGTATACTGGCGTCACAATGACGCATTTTAAAACTAAAATTTACGTTTACTTCCCGAAGACACGTGATTTACATTACAACATGACATTACTGCGCACAGCGTTAAGTAAAATGACTGGACGTCCTAAGCGTATTCGTATGCAAAGTATGTAAAATGAATACGTTAAATGGAGGTTATGTGTCTCCACATGTTACATCTCTTAATTACTCGATGCTTTTAGATAATTGTTTGTATGTTTGTTTGTAGTCTGTACCTCTTCTACTTACTTCACAGTAGGTGCATTTAGACAGCTGGGCCACAACTAACAGTTGCTGGGTAAACTTAAGTGTGATTATACGGTCAGTTATACTTAATGTAAAATGAAATGCAGTCAGTTTTAACATTCACTGTCCCAGTTGGCATAAATTCAATATATATATATATAATTAAAAGACTGTCAGATAGCCAACAATATATGGTTTTATTATATGTAAATTAAAAACAGAGCTACCGGTTTCAGCCGCATCAGGCTCAAATTCAAAAGCATAAACTCCACATGAATAAAAAGGGGGGGGGGAAGTGAAGGCCTTCACCTTTACAGTATGTAGTGTGGCATATACTGGCACGTCATAGTATAAAATGCAATGGATAAAAATAATTATTGTATCGATGAATGTCTATTACTGAGTTTATACCGTCGTCTTTTATGTTGTGGTGGTTGTACTTGGTGAATATCGGACCTAGAAGTTGTTGTTTATGTTCTTCGTTCAGTTACCTGGTTTTGTTGTCCCATACTTATGCAGGGGTCTTGACATGGTCGGTTTTCCTGTTATTAAAGGAAAACTTCATACGGTGGTCCCTAATGTTGGTGGGTCCTCAGTATGGAACTAGCTTCATGTTACTACTTCGGTGCTTACGATTTGGAGATGGCGTCTAGATTTTTGGAAAATTTTTGCACCCGTACTCTAGTGTCTGAAAACATGACACGGCCGTTACCTTAAATATCAAGTACCTGTTCATGTGTACCTTCCTAGTTTATTCGAACCTATTAAAGGCTTTCACCTGAAAGAGCGTCTTTAAACAATAGGATATAAGAGAAAGAGTTATAGGACGCGAAAATGTGTTGCCGTAAAGTCTGATATGAAGAGTAAACCTAGTGTCGAAATATAGTCCTGGTCTGACTGAAGAAAACAACGAATATAACAGCAAGTAATAATCAGTTTATCAGTGTGAGAGTTGGGGTGTTTAAATTATTTTGGTTTTAGTTACCTTTTTCTATAAACAGACATTTTGCACTCTGCTTCTGACCTGACCTACGGAAAAGTACGAACCTTCCATGTATGTTCAAAAGCAACTCGGCCATCTGTAGACGACAACTTCCACGGTGAGTTCTGTAAACTTATTTCACATAAGATTTTGTTTACATTGGATTCGTCACGCCTTTCTTGTGATTCCTGTATTAGCCATAATGAAGTTTCGTTTTGTATTTGTTAGATTGGAATGTACTGAGTTCTAAATATTTTGTACACCTAAATGCTATGTTTATTACATGTGGGTTACTGTGCAGTACACTTGCGTGTCACATAGCTAAACAATCGCTGTTGGTAGGTAAATCACGTGAAATCCATAAACAGACTTTGAACTCAAATGAAGCTCTTGAATTTGAAATTGTCCATACTGTGTACATGTATTTTCACATATATTATCAGGATCAACTCGTACACAACACGAATCACAATACAAGAAGCTTCACAAAACTGGGGGTTTTCAAAATTAAGGAGTTTTGTGAAGCCTGTTTTACTGTGATTTGTGTTGTGTACGAGTTGATCTTGATAATGCATGTGAACTTCATGTGTTCCATGTCCGTGCACTGTATCATACGAAATAATAAACACCAACTAATGCCCCAAAATATATATAATCTTTATTCGTAAAAGTCTCCTACATGTTTCGACCCTGCTGGGCCATCTTCAGGGAGAATAATATTGATACACAATGGTTGCGTTTCTTCAGTTAAGTGTGAATGTGCCCCAGGTTTCATCCGCGCGGGACTTTTACGAATAAAGATTATATATATTTTGGGGCATTAGTTGGTGTATATTATTTCGTAATATATGTGAGGTTACTGAATGTCACACTACGTATTATGTAGTACATAATGCTGTAAATCTTATGCTTGACACAGCACTTGTGAACGTGATGTGTGGGTGTTTGTAAGTGTATGTGTGTGGGGGGGGGGGGGGTAGTGAAGGTTTACTTAATGAGCGACATGAATCATTAAATAAAAGCGTACATCAGTGAATGACCTCTGCTCCAGTGATTTCAGTGTAATGCTTTACTCGATGTAACAAAACATATAGTATCATTAATATACCTCTGTGAAGAATGCCTGACCTTGAGGTTGTCATGAATCGTCTGGAAATTTATTGTACCGGTGATAATCAATTAACCCTTTAAAGACGAAACTTACCTCTTTTATATAAGGACTTAGTGCCTACCGCGCTGTAAACACTCTCCACATCGGTTATGAAAACCAGTCTCTTAATGTTTTACAAGGCAAAATTGCTGTTTGTTCTGAGATCCGTACAAAACACATAAACGCAATGTGGGCACCACGTAGAATTTTTTAATGTTAAACCTGGTGGTATGTAAAGTTACCGCTAGGCTTTAAAAGGTTAATGGACCTTAAGATAGGCCACGATCACTTCCTTCTACATTCTTTCAAATTTTATAACCCACAATATTCTGATGTACATAACGTGTTCAGTTAAAACATCATTATTAAATAGTCTAAACAACAGATCTGTTCCAGAATACGGGAGCAATTTAGGCCTACTTCCCTTGTGACGTGGAAATGTATACTATTGCACACGCACTTCGAAAGACTATTGATGTGACAAAAACCATTTACGAGTGAAGGCGTTAGTATAAGACGCAGTATGACGCTATGGTTGTAACATACTTGCGTATGTCCGTGGTTTGGAACACGCGTTGCAAGATACGTACTTCAGTTTATGGGTTGAAATCGCGTTCTTTTATACGGCCGTAGTTTTAAGGCGTGAAAATCTTGTTGTAATAGGCATATGGACGTTTATGGGGTGTAAATTGCCTTGTAATATTCATACGCGCGTTTATGGTGTGGAAATCGTGTTATAATGTCTTACATGCGTGTGTTAAAGCCACGATTATCACCTTGTGGTGTATGAGAACATACGTAAGTTTATAGCATGGGAATTACTTTGTAATACACATATACGTTCGTTTATGGTATGGGAATCGCGTTGTAATGTACCCGTATGTACGTCGAAATGTAAAAGTAAAGGTCACCCTAGAACATGCCATGAAGGCCCGGATTGGAAGTAAAGTTATAGCTCTACTCTTTCTTTAACCTCGGTGGAAGATGGTGGTGAGTAGTCAATACCACACGCCAGCCACCTTGTCCCCGGGGAAGAGACCTGTTACCCACTGCACAGGAGACTGGGTGGGCCCAAGGCCAGTCTGGACGCGTGCGGAAAACCTTGCCCCCACTGGGATTCGATCCCCGGATCGTCCAGCCCGTAGCGAGTCGCTATGAAAACCAGGCTGTAATAGACCTAAGTTACTTTATGGGGGTGGAAACCGCGCTGTAGTCTACTTGGAACACGCATTTGTTCCTGCTTGTGTAAATCGCCTTAGAATGAACTGTAAAAGAAATCAGGGTTGCTATCATTGACAGCGACGAGAACAGACGTGACGTATGCATGGATAATTAACCCTTTAAAGACTAAGCGTTTCTGTTTTATATAAGACTCAGTGCGTACCGCGCTGTAAACACTCCCCACTTCGGTTATAAAGACCAGTCTCTTAATGCTTTATAAGGCAAAAGTTGCTGTTTGTTCTGAGATCCGTACAAAACACATAAACGCAATGTGGGCACCACGTAGAATTTTTTAATGTTAAACCTGTTGGTACGTAAAGTTACCGCTAGGCTTTAAAAGGTTAACCAAGTTGTTAAAGCTGCTTAGGCTGGCTGCTTATGTCAATAGTTCCTTGCTAGACACATTAATTTGGTTTACAAGAAGAAGTTGCAATTAAACTTTGGAATTTTTAATATTTTGCTTGAAGTTCAAAATGTACCAGTAAATTGAAACACGAATTCACCACCGCCATTCAATAAGTATTTTTGTTGAAGTTACATTTGCCAGCAAAATAGTACTGAGATCCTAAATTTTATGTCAAAATATAAACCTCATCATGTATTCTCCATGATTGTCTGTCAATAAAGTGAAACGTCGGAACCGTGACGCGTGTCTACTAAGGAGATGAACAGTTCAGAGTCTAAACCTCTTGCAATAAATATTCTTGTCGCAGTTGACTTAGTGTCAGTTATGTGATACCTGAAAGCCTAATTTTTTGTCACGAAAACGAATCATGAAATCCTAACCTCTGTGCGTATTGCTGCAATTCTGCAGATTGTACACTCCATATCTGTCATTAAATGAAACCTCAAAATTAAACTCGGTGCATAACAATGTATTTTTTGTTGTTCTTTCTATCTTTCTTATCACAGAAATGATAATCATAAATCAAGTTCCTGCCGCTGACATCGAACTCCAAGCCTAACGTAGGTGTCTTAGCCCTCTGAGGTCCAAATTATTGTTGTGAATTCTAACAGTCTGGCCCAAATTAGTCTTCAAGAAAATCCCTAATCTTCAAACTTTAAAAACAGCCACTGCATAACGGGAGCTTCGGGTACAAGAACATAAAACAGTTTAAAATAACGTGTTGATTTGAACTCGGACATTGGACCTGGTACAGCGTAAAGCGCCGTCGAGCTTGACTCGACACTGGACCGGTAAGTTTTAAATTCTGGCACTTTCTCACGTAGTATGTGAAGTATGACTCGTTTTCTGTGGGATTTTTTTTTTGGAAACATTGGGATATTAGACGCCAGAAGATTTAAGGCAACTGCAAACGTACCTAAAAATATATGTTATGCCTACATTAAGATTTCTTTAAAACATATTGCCATGGATAACAATATTTCGAGGTGTTAGTGAATAAGGTTTGTAAAAAAAGCACCCGAAAAGGATAATTGGCTACTATATTACGGACTGCAGCGAAAAGGCGCTTACCTTTTGGCGGAGGAAGATCGTCGTACACGAAGTTGGCCTGGCTGCTGACGCGCGACCTGGAATCCAGCTCTTCAACCACCATCGCGCACAGTCGTCCGATCGTCAACTGTGTTTACCCCGTAGCCACAGTCCGAGTCACGTTGCAACTGAAGGATAGTCCCGCGACGCTTTTTGCACTTAAACCCTGACCAATCATAAAGCCACCTCCGCAGCTCCCCACTTACACTGCCTCGGCAAGAGGGGAAGCGTCGGAAGCGTAAAGAACCATCGGTTTAAACCGTCTTACGTAAAGTAAGTGTTATCACTTGTGACGTGTACTACTGTTTGGTCAGTTATTTATAGTAGAGTCCCGATTATCCTACCTTGGGTTATCCGGCAACCCCTATTTTCCGACATGTCGTGCAGTGAGACACCTGTATTACAATTATCAATATTAATTTTACAACAATAATTGTATTTTATCAACAATCAATTCGGCGTGTAACGGAGTGAATCACTGACCGCCAAATTGTGTCTACATTTTATTGCCTATGTTTATATATTTACATTGTTTGTTGTCTACATTTCGTACATATACTCTTTGCCATTCCCTTTAATGTACTTGATTCGATTACACAAATGCATCTGTGCTTTAGCTTCTTGTGGGAGTTTTTGATTTCTCCTAAAGCCAATAGGTCCATTCGTAGCACTAGGGTCCCTTGAATGGAACACACAGTTTCCATCAATGGACTGTAGGCATAAAATAGGAAAATATAGGTTTATACATGCAGTAATGAATTATATTTTGTTGAAGTTAAATTTGTTGCTGGCATAACCGCTCTCTAAGTTGAATGCAATATAGTCCTGGCGGTGCCCCACGTTTTGAGTCTTCACATGTTCTTCCAGTTTTACGTATCACCATAAGGGGTGGAGAGCAGACATCAGCGCTGCCCCCCCCCTCCCCCACAGTTATTGTAATGGTTCCTGTCTTCGCACTTCAAGTTGACCAAATTTGTGATTTTCCATTTCTCCACACCACTTTTCCGGTTCCTTTCTCAAATATTGTTAAGACAGTTTCATGTACGTTATACACATAGATTCTAATAGCCTTCAATATAGGTTTAACAGTTCTTTCAAGCAAACTGAAGAGTTCACTTACTCTGTCCTTACTGAAACCTGCTACCCTAGACTTTATTTAGCATGTGGCTGCCTCAGAAATGGTTGTGCGTGTCGTCTCGTGAACCCATAGTACCGTTTCCTTTCAGCAGTATCTGTCGTAGTGAATGTGTGAGGAAAATGTTTTAGTTCAGGAAGTGTAAATGCCAGACTTCGTGAATCAGTGATGGTTGTACACAACACTTAAATGCTCCAATTGTAAGAAACGGTTAACAAATTCCCCTTCGGCAATAACTTTGAATGTTTTCCCAACGCAAAATAATTTTTCCCGTCTATGTGCCTCTCCAGGTAACTTTCCGAAAAGGATAGGCACGCGATGCTACGTTTACAGCAAAATCTCTTTTGGAAGGGCTTCAAGAGCTATCGCCATATTTTCAGGTTCACCCTTTCGTATGTAACAACTTTTGGCATCTTACAATGGAAGCGTAAAATTTATTCCTCACTGGGCTTGCATGACTACAAGATTTTCGCTTTAAACTCCGTGCTAGTCGCGCATAATCATAGAATGAGACATGAACACAGGCGTAGAATCTTTGCACTTAAATAACAGCTGAAAAAGTCTGTGCAATACGGGAAACCTGTAACAAAATGCACAGTTCCGTGAATGTTCCACCGGTTCATTCGTGGAGCCCTGTGATGGTTCATTGATAACAAATCCCTCATTATTTTCGAAGCTCTGACTTTCCGTGAAAATTAAAAGATAAGAAAACAGTTACAGAAAATTATACAGCACAGAACAGACTTTTACCACATACGTAGAAAAAGACAGCCGTTACTTTGCGTGATCATAGACAAAGGTTGAGCTCTAAGCCCAAAATAAGAAGGGAAGGGTCGAAAATGTTTGTAACCAATTTTCTCAGTGACCCTTTCAGGCAGCAAACTCAAAAAACTCAGAAAGATAAAACGTCACCATTTGCAGCTTCCGCAAACCTGAACGCGCCTGTGATATCAACATATTTGAAACAACGCGGTGGTCCATCGTTTGCCACGGTTCAACGATGGCAACCTTACTATATATAATACTTTGCGAAGCCCCGGTTTATCCACATTAGTAGCCACATTGCCCAAATCCGCGAAAACTCTTCTGAGATTTCAACCCGATGCTCTTCCTCAGTGTCTATATATTTGGCTTCTTCGGATGGAGGATCTCCTTACGAGACTTTGTTTTGATCGTTTATTTATTGCCAGTCTTTACCTAAAATTCTACAACCGCCAAACTGTGGCCAGTATTACAGTCATCTTCTCTAAAGACGGAATACCAATGCGAAAGTATCACGTAGAGACCTATAAATTCTCATTCTATTGTGGATACCATTTAACTGCACCATCCTTCGTTTCTTACCATTGTACGGTCGCGCATTCGTGTCTCAGATTTCTTCATTATTTGCCAAGAGACTTTCCTCAGGTTACACTAAGGAACGTTCTTAGTCCTCGGGATAGGAACAAAACGTGAGAGAATTGAAGCTGATACGTAGGAATTTTATGACAGGCAACGTTAACAGCTTATGGAAGGGGGAGACATTTGCTTCGGTTATTGTTGAAAGATAAGACAGTCTTGAAGGTTGCCTAAGAAAAATACAGCAGCACTTAGTCATGGAATGCTCTAGGTCATCCACTGGAATGCTTGTGGGCCTGTCCGGTGATTAGAAATACTTGGCTAAACACAACACAGCTTATCCATTGGTACTACCTATTGTAAAATAGCTCTGGTTGCGAAGTAGTCAAGGCGGCGGCAAAATGAATATTTAAATTAAAAGCATTGTTTATCTGCGCTTAAATATTTTTAAATTTAATGTGTTCCATATCCGTACACTATATTATACAAAAATCTAATCACCAACAAATTCACAAAGAGAGATTTATCATCAATCGTAACACACTCCTACATGTTTCGACCCTGCTGGGTCATCTTCAGGGAGAACTTTTTGTTATCGTTACACTAAGGTTGCACTTTACAGTTGAGTGAGAATGTGCTGTTGACTGTGTACTGTGTACTGGAGGCGTGAACTCTCTGCGGTGCCGGCCTGCACTGCAGTGCAGAGAGTTCACGCCTTCAAAAACAACGAAGTACACAGTCAACAGCACATTCTCACTCAACTATAAAGTGCAACCTTAATGTAAAGATAACAAAAAGTTCTTCCTGAAGATGAACCAGCAGGGTCGAAACATGTAGGAGTGTGTTACGATTGATGATAAAACTCTCTTTGTGCATTTGTTGTGATAAGGGTTTTGGATATTTTTAAATTATTTATCCAAATGTAACTCAATAATTTATAGTGATTTTTTAAAAAGTTCATTATTTCTGTTTGGGGCGGCCGTTGTAGTTACTCGTCCAAGGCGCCAAAAAGCCTAGCCACATCACTGCGTGATGTGATTTGAGTTTTTCACTTCTGTGAATGTTAAGGACAGCAGTCTTCTGGTGTATGAAGACGTGACTTTTGATAGATATGTACCGAGGTTTCGAAGGAACCTTTCCCTTAAATCTTCAGGGTAGAAGACTTGTAAATGTGTTTTAAGAAAGCCCCTAGTACCTACCTTTGCACGTTACGGTAGTCACCGGGTTTTAAGGTATTCATATTTAAAACTTCATAATTGTGTCAATAAATTGCACTAAGTGCTCCGTATGATTTTCAGAACAAGCAGTAATTATTTCCCTAACACCATTGGCTGTGTGGTCTCCACTGCAGAGAGGAAAATTGCTTGAAATTTTAGTCGGAATGCCTGAGACGAAGAAACCACTTGAGAGACGAAGGTGTAATGAGAATTTGATATCCATTTGGATTTCACAGACATGGTGTTCAAGGGTGCTGAGTGGATTCATCCGGCTCAGAGTAATATCCACTAGCGGTTACTTGTTAATACGGTAATACACATCGCCCTTCCAAAAAATGCTGGTAAGTGTTCAACTATCCGAAAATCTTAACCTTACGGAACCAGTTCTTGTGGAATCTGCGCCGCAGAAAGGATCCCTGGGAGAGGTTTTTCTTCCAGTACTTCGGTTTTCCCCTCTCTGTACCACTCCATACTCATATTCATTTTTCCATCATTGATGTCATGTAATCTTAGCAATTGACAGCGTCGTAAAATAAAACTGCTCTCTGTACAAGAAGGACGTTGCTCCGTGGAGTCAGACCTTAAAACGTGCGAGAAGAAAGGGATGAAAGATGTTACTTTGAATTATCTGGAATATCCGTATCACATATTGAATAACACATTTTACTGTACTGCCATTATGAATTGCCATGGGGATATCAGCGCAAGTTAATGCATGTTTAGATCTAGAACTTTCAGCACTCTAAGTGGAGATTAAAGACTATTTTGTTATCTCGCTTGTGTTGATACGGAGGACAATCTTTGCAAGATTAATCAGCGTCGAATTATTGCTGCAATGAGCAGAAGATCGTTTTAAGTCAAGGAGGCAACCGGCGGTGGGGGGGGGGGGGGAAGCTGCCGGGTTTCACCCCCCCCCCAAACCCCCCAAACTGAAATTTAATAAACACATATGTTGTAGATATTATGATATCAAAAAGTTTTACGTGATTTCCCCTTCATCTGAAATCAACCACTGAAATCGGCTGATTTCTACTACAGTAGAATTTTGAAAAATAATTTAACAAAATTTAAGAAGAACTAGAAGGTAGGACACTGTGACTGAGTCATGGAACGTGTAGTTATATTCGTGTGTATATAATTGCAGTTGCAGACAGTGTTATGTTTTACTTATAACACGATTTTTACAATATAATTTTTAAAATCAAGCGTAAATTATGTATAGCTCAGGGTCAGCTCCCACCGGCGGCCCCCCCCCCCCCCGAACAATTCTGGGTGCGCCCCTGTTTTAAGTCTATTAGTTGAAATGTTGGGCATGTGGATTTGCTGCAGATAACTGACACCCTGGCCCTGGCAAAACAGATGAATTAGCTAGCCCATAGGCATACTTAAAACCTGGTAAGGCTGGCCACGAATTTATTAACAGGTTTTAATTCATGTCGCCATCTGAACCAATATCCCTCTGGTGTCATTGGAATTTTTCATTGGCTTCATCCTTGCGACCTCACTGTGGCGCTGGTGTCGACTCAGCCTCTAACAGAAAGGAGTACCATGGGTATTTCCTGGAGGTTAAGGCGGCCGGTGCTTAGGGCTGACAACCTTACCACCTTCATGTGCCCACTGTCTAAAAATTCTATAAGCCTCAACCTCCAGGAAACCTAAAGGCCTGTCTAGGCCTGCACAAGGACAGCTTTGCCTCATCAAGCAGTAATATATCCTTATTACTGCAGAGTTAAAACCGTGAAGGGGAGCCGGATTAGCTCAGTCATTATAGCGACTAGGTTCGTGACTGGACGTCCAAGGGACTGTCGTTGGATTCCCAGCAGTGACAAGAGGTATGTACCCTCTCCAAAACATCCAGGCTGTTTCAGAGGGCCCAACCAGCCTCTCGTTTATTGCACACCGTATGCATTTTCCCTAGGACTAAAGCTACCATGACGTGAAGCTGACCACTCGCCTCATCTCGTGCCGGGCTTAAGAATGAGACAGGCACACCTCCGGTTCTTGTGATGCTTTCATGGCGTGCACAGGGACTTCACGCTTTAATCTGAGGTCTAGGATATTCAGATGCTGGGGTACGAAGTAAAGAGGGAGGATTAAACTGGAGGAGAAACTTTTCTGGAGGACTTTTAGGAGTGGGAAGCATACAACAGAGAGAAATGTGGCTTGATGATACGATAACCATTGAAGGCGAAGGTGAAGTATAAGAGTGAAGGACAAAACGGTGCGTGTTACAAGTGCATGTATGGGAGGTCAAGGTCCTTCGGGAGCCTTGGCAAGAACTGGGACTGTGAGTGTGATAAAGCTGATAAGGCTCCATTAAAGTTTCATATTAAAATACAACACTTGTCCTACCAATGCACTCTTTATAGTGGCTTTACATTATAACACTTATAAAATTGTTGCAACTTCGTCCGACATCTTTCGATCCTGTAGCATCGAAAGATGTCGGACAGGATCGAAATACTTCGGACGAAGTTTTAACAATTTTATAAGTGTTATAATATAAAGACATTAAAAAAACACTGTTTAGACAAGTGTTGTATTTGAACAACAATCATGCACGGAATGAGCAATATAAAATTTCTTATTACAGCAAGGTTCGTCACTAATCAAGCTGTCATTTCGTAACAACTTCAAAAGAAAGGATAATAATTTGCAACGCAACCTGCCGAGTGATTCTGAGAAGTAACATAGGCACAGAATAATAAGGCTTCTGCATTGTGGGTTTCTTTACCTACGGAGTGGAGAAAAAACAGATAAAGAATATCAGATCTGTTAAGTGTTCAGTCGGATCTACTGACGCAGGAGAAAACTGTGATTGTAAGATTAGCGATAATGAAAGGAAGATCCTAGATATGCGACAACATGAGAGCCAACACTCATACAAAGGATTAATTTCGCAAATCTTCTTCCTTTGAAGTAGTATGTCTGCCAGGTAAATTGTGGAAAAGAAATCCAACATAAGCCTTAATATATGCTGATGCTGTTTTGCTGACGGAGATTTATAGAGACGAAGTCTGTAAAATAATAGATTATGAGGTATATTAAATTACTCTTAACCTTTTATGACCGATAAATATCATTCAAGGTATCTGAATAAATCCCTTACTTAATGCACCACCTTCCTTAAGATTCAAACTCTGCATTTTTGCCGCACAATATATATCGCATAAGCCCGAATATAAGGTGACTTTTTTTGCGGGAAATAGTTTCACACAAAAGTGTGGGTCACCTTATAAGAGAAGCCTTACGGAGTTTCCCTGTGACAAGTCAGGGACACGTCATTTCGTAGTCAATAATGATTAACAAGGCATGCTTTTGGGCTGTCCTTTCTCACTCGGTATTAGAATAAGAGCTTCAGTATTGGTTGCAGGACAGTACACGTCATTGCCTTTATTAATGTTTTATTGTATTTTCTAAATGTTATCTAAATGCCCCAGTGGGAAATGGGAGACACCTTGTATTCTGGTTTATAGACATTTATGTGTTGTCTATGATTCGCACAAAAAACAGCTGTCATTTCCGTAAATGTCATTAGCAAACTGGTCTTCAAATAAGTATAAGTGATCTTTCTCCATTTACAGAGTTTATGTCAAAATGAATAAAATTATTATCTTAATGATAACAAAAACAAACAATTTTTAATGTGGCTCATTTTACGATACTATCAGTATCTCAGGCTCTACAGAATGTTCCGCATAAGGTCTTATTATAGGAGTCATTTTGACTAAAAATTCTATATCAACATAGGTGCCTGATTACCAAACACTACGGAGTTGCGATCATTGTAATTTTTCATGATACTCTAAGACCTTCTGCGTTACCAGTTCTTATAAAGCAGCTTCACGCTTAATCCCTCCTCCGACAAACACTGCACCCTTGTACTTCTACACGTTTTGGTCCATAGGCCTGGTCTGGGAGGGTCACCAGATCTCACCCCTTGACTGCTTATCGTGGGCAGACATGAAGAAGGTGACCTACCGTAAAAAGATCGCAAGCAAGAAAATAACTCTTGCAGCGAATCGCGGAGTCCGCTGACTACATAAGTAAAAATGATGAAGTTATCAGAAACGCAATAAATTCTCTTTGAGATGAGCAGAATTATGCATACAGAAGGGTGTATTCTTAATCTGTTTGCATAAAAGCGTAGTGAATCTTAAAAATTTGACACAAATATATTGCGTAATAATTATTTTCGTTGTTCATTTAATTCTGGTTTTTCAAAGAGATACAGGCTACTTCAAAACCGGTGTGTTGTCAGCGGAATACGAATCGTGTACAGCCTGTGTAAATATGATTCTCGCCTCATGTACAGATATTTGACAAAGCTATTATGAAAGGTTATGTAGAAGGAAAGAGAGGGCGGCATTGTTCTAGACAAATACACATTCGGACGGTCTGGCGCCTCATTACTTTCAGTTGCAAACAGGCCAAGGGGCAGGCAAACAATTATATTCCCGGCAGCCCCTCGAACCGAGAAAATAGTGTAAGTGTTGTGTGAGGGGGGAGGGGGACTTCTTGATTCTTGCAAATTGAAAGTAATTTGGTACAACACATTATACATGGCCCCCGAAAATATCTACGTTGCAGAGAGTGCTATGCGAATAGATGACATTTGGTCAAAATTATTTTCGCCTCCAGCGAATTGTCAGACACCCACAGGCAGAAATTTTTGTTAACTTCAGCTTAAACACAAGAGACAAAAACATAGTTTTTGACACATAGTTTACGTTTAGTAATTTCTTTTACTTTACGTAGATACTGCTGGGCATGAGAAGGCGTGAGAAATTAGAGTGGTAAACCTGCATATTGCCTTGTGATTATGGTGTGGTAGGGTTACGGGCTATGCATGAAGTATATGAAATCGAGTAGACTAAATAACAAATATTTCACATTTTACGTCCGCTACAGATTCTCTAGGGCGAGGATTGCCTCTATACTGTCAGCTTCAAATATGCATATCCAGACAAAAGTAAAAAAAAAAAATTGGCCATATTTCTGCCTGAAGAAAGGTTGCATGTAGAATGGACTTTGCCTACGCTGTGAGTAACTGAGTGCTGTCGACATATTGAAAGGGAAACACCAGATACACGCAAGGGGAAACACGTGCAAAAATATTTGGATTACGTTAAATGTAAGTGCATATTTTCCATTTTCATTACTTGATGTTAAACTAAATTAGAAGTGAAAACAAATTCTTTTAAGTTTATTTTTCTTTTACATGCTTTATTACCCTAAATAAAAGTAAATACACATTTCGTCTTCTTACCCCTCTTCCTATCCTCCTCCTCCTCCTCCTCCTCAAGCACTACAGTCCATTGTGGACCTTGGTTCCCAATACAATCTTCCTCCATTCCCAACTGTCTCTGGCCATTGCCTGCCTGCCTGCCTGCCTGCCTGCGTGATATCAGGCTTCTGCAGCCGTGTAAATGGGATCTGCACTCTTTGGGATTTTATGCAGCGTAGAATGGCAGTTTCTTGCCGAAGTGTCGGTACAATCTATCCGTCCTATCTTGAAGAACCCTTGAAGATTGGATCGATCGGTTGTCCCGAAAGTTGGTAGGAAACTAACATTCTACGCTGTGTAAAATCCAAAAAGGACGCAGATCCCATTGTTTGCCTGTTCTGTATTTCCATTATATTTAAATTCTCTTCAACCTCGCCCTTCCACCCTTTACACGGTCTTCGTCTTTTCCTTATTCCTTCCATTCTAGCAGTTGCAATTTGCTTGGGCGGTCTTTGCTTTTGCATTCTTTCCACATGATTACACTAACTTAGTCGGAGGAATTTTATACATTTTACACCTTCCCCTTGTAATATGTCCTTTATCTCCTTTTTTTTTTTTTTATTCTTCAGCGATATCCTTCTTTTACGGGTCCCTATATCTCAATTGCAATCTTCCATTCAAACATTCTGAGCGCTTTCGTTTCTTCCATGCTTGTTGTCCAGGCTTCTGGCCCGTAAGTCAGTACGAGTCGCAATGCATATTTACTATTGCATATTCTATAACGCTTACTTAACTTTATAGTACATAAAGGTGACTGAACTTACAAACTTACGAAATTTTATTTGTTTGTTTTTTTTAAGTCTCGAAAAACCTACTGTTACAAAACTTTGCTAGAAAATCTTTTTGTCTAGAAAACCTCTGTTTATTGTGGGAATAGTTTTATTGCTAAATCAGTAATCACTCTGAACTCACAGTGCGGCACAGATATTGCCACTGGGCTAAGGAAGAACAGATCGTGCACTAGGCATACAGTCTATGGAGTTAGACAACACAATATAATACAAATCTGCGTGTCGGTAAGATGTCCATCAAATATACCGCCATCTTTGTTAAATTCTGATGGTTTACGGTACCACGTAAGACAGCAGTAGCAATATTAACTCCATAACTAACGTTGCTTTGAGGAACAGTATTAAAATATTGGAATAAGCACAAAATGAATGTGTATTCTCTTCATTTCTTCCTTTACTGTTGTTTGCTCAATTGCGGCAATATAAGAAAAGGTGGCGTCAAGTGTTTGTGGCAGTCGTTAGGCCCACGTAAATGTAGAACCAATAAATCGTGGGCTAAGGAGACTTGCAAAAGGTGCATGAATTTATAGGTTGGCTTCCTTGGGTACTTAGCTGGAAGTAAACTCCGCTGTCGCTAATTCGTGGAGGCCTTATGCTCCAAAGTGGAGTAACAGGAATTAATTGGCTGTCCTCAGTAATTATATGTTCACGTTCTTGTACCTTATAGGGTCACTTTATGGCTTAATGCATACGAGTACAGAAATTAATTAGTATAAAAGCATGAGTCCTATCATGGTAACCTCCCGGTCACTTTACAAACTGCTGCTTTTTATGTCAACATCGGTGGTGGGTAACTATTTTTAATAGTATTTTCAATCGTCCTAAAGGAAACATATCTTAGTGTAGTTTAGCAACGTTGTGTAAAAGTGTGACAGTAAAATATTTTAGCAAACATTTGTAGCGTACAATTTCGAAGCATGTAATTTCAACTTACACAAATGATTTACTGACATAGTATGATTTGAACATGTCATGATATTAGTATGAATGTATCCTGTTAATGTTAACATCTTCAGTACTGCTTCAATGTCTTTAACTTTTGTGTTTCCCTGAGAATGGTATTTTAAGACTGAAACATTTAAAAATGGATTTATAAATGAATAAAGAATTTATGTGTAATTTGACTACAATTGTGTTATCTTATCTAATGCTGTTATTCAGTCTGTGCATGTACAAAGTGAACACGTACAAAATTCTCACAATCTGGCCAAAAGCGTCCCACGCACGTCTGTTTCGAACACAACGTCTTCGAAAATTTCAAGCTATAAGCCTAGAGCTAAACAAGAGTTTATTCTAATTGCTATTTAAACCAGTAAGCAGTAACTTTTGTTTCTATCACTTAATTAGATACAGTTGTTAATAAAATTTTATCATAATTTTCACCCCTTTTCCACTCCACGACATCAAGGTAAAAGTAGATGGACATTTTACGTTTTCCGCCCTAAAAGTAAATGTCAGAGTAAACTGCGATAACACTTGGAACATGTCGAGACAAAATGGCCGATCCCAGTGGCCATGAGGTCTAAGGCGTGGGTCTGCGGCCTAGAGCGCTTGTTGGGATCGTGGGTTCGAATCCCACCGGGGGCATGGATATTTGTCTCTTGTGAGTGTTTGTGTTGTCAGGTAGAGGTCTCTGCGACGGGCCGATCCCTCGTTCAGAGGAGTCCTACCGACTGTGGTGTGTGCCTGAGTGTGATCAAGTGAAAATAAACAACCTCGACACCTGCTGTGAACAAGCAGATAGAAGATGTAAGGACTACGACGACGAGAAAAAACAAAATCAGTTCTGTGCTCTGTCCGCCACAGGGCATTAAGTGGGCCGTTCCACGCCACATCAGTGTTCCGGGAGAACTTCGTATCAGTTGATAGTATCGGTCTCATAGTTACAAGATTTGTCGTTGTTTTCGCCAAAAAGACAGCTGCAGTGAGACAAGGAGTGGTCCATGTATTCTATGAAATGATGTATTTCTTCAAAACAAAAGTGCAAAATAGGAAAATGTAGGTAGAATTAGCTTCCTTTTTAACACTGCTTTCTTGTTTCTTCCAGGATAAATGTATCACATCCCTCTGAAGCAAAAGAAGAGGGTTTTGTTTAAAGTTTCCTTCTCGATGCAGGAAAATGAAGAATACGCCAAGTCAGTTCCGGCCAAGGTACAGGCCATCTAACCTGTGTTTCAGTGCCCATCCTGTATTGGCATGGACATCTGTGGTCGTCTATTAAAATGAATTTTAATTGAAGTTGCTTTCTTATCACTTATACAAATACTCGGGCGTCACTATCTCGTTCAGGTATACTTTTCTCTGCTGTCGAAGAGTTCGAAGGAGATAGAAATCAAGATCAAAGTGTAATCGCAAATATCTGGGTTAACCTTTTAAAGCCTAGCGGTAACTTTACGTACCACCAGGTTTAACATTAAAAAATTCTACGTGGTGCCCACATTGCGTTTATGTGTTTTGTACGGATCTCAGAACAAACAGCAACTTTTGCCTTATAAAACATTAAGAGACTGGTTTTTTATAACCGAAGTGGAGAGTGTTTACTGCGCGGTACGCACTGAGTCCTTATATAAAACAGATACGTTCCGTCTTTAAAGGGTTAATATGAAATGATCAAGACTTGCTCTATACTCATGTACAGCGTAAAGAACCTATTTTAAATAAGCTGTCATTGAACTAGTTACTTCAAGATGTTTCAAAGATACTGTGTTCGAAAAATCACGAAAAATTTTATAATAATTGGAAATTACAAATGAAATGTTCCCGGTTTTTATGCAGTTCGACGTTAAATCCCTTTACAGAATCAAATCTCTTAAACGTCTAGGAAAGCGGCCAGGTGAAACGCTCAGACCAATGTGAAGATTTAGGGTCTCAAATTAAGATGAAATTAGGGAGAGTGATTGAGATGGGAGGTGGAGGAAATTGGTTCGGAATCAAGTCCGATGGTATACTTTAACATCAGCCCTGTGTAGTTAGTTCTGCTACAACAGAGTTAGTTAGTAAGGTGGGCTCACTTTTTACACTGTTCTGAGTTACATCGTTACAGCTCGAAGCGAAACCTGCTCACAGAATCTGCTGACCTTTCACAACTGCACTACTGCACTGGCACGGATGACAGCGCCCCTCTGCTGTATTTACAGACAGCCCTGAGATTTCCTAGGGTTACAGCGGGACTGCGCGCCCTAGAGCGGACGACATCATTTGCTGCATAGTGACCAATGACGCCGTCCGCTCTGCAGTATTCAGTGCCGGGCTGACAAAAACTCTTTGTATAATCCAACTACAGATCCTTGAAACACAAGCATGACATAAGTCAAGGCAGTTCTTCCTATTGCGGGAGGGGGTCGAATGAATTATGACAGAGTGTAGCCTTGCAGCTGGGTACAATCCCAATATTTGACTGGAAGAACTGAGTAAATAATTAAGTATCTCAGTCAAAACATCTGCCTCCGAGATGAGGACCGAGCCTGGGATGTGCCAGGTACGTACGAGACAAAAGCAGAGAAAGGGTCCAAGTGAGACTACGTATTTGCTTTACGACATTGGACGTTTTCAGGGCTGTAAAGATTTATGGTATAATATTCTGATTTTAACAACGTATCGTCGTTTTGCAGGAAAGCGACGCAGTTCGTGAAGAACATGCTGCATCGACCTTCGTCTTTCATAAGAATAGCCCACAAGGTTAATACGGAAATCAGTACCAATGTTGCACCTTGTGCACCAAGCACAAATGATCCAAGTTCATGACGACATCAGACAGTGTTAGGATACACTATTGGCTTTTACAGACTCATAACAGGTGTGAATTAGATTTAAACGTGTGCATAAAAAAACTTTTGTCGTGTCGTCTAAATTCCAAAAATAAATATGTACTTTGTTAACACTATGTATAGTAGACCAATGTTCAATTGCCTATGCATATATATAGACGTGCATGTTCTTCGCCTGGGATATTGTTGCTTCCGTGGTCAATATAACAATATGTCGTAGAAGTAACTTTAAGGTAGAAACAACACTGAAATCGTTGATCAATAAATAATACACCGCCAAAGCAAGTTGTATAGATGCATAAAGTTGTGGTGACGGTATCTTATTTATTGATCATTGTCCAATGTCACAACGGCGTACACTGCATAAAGTTTCCAATAGCTAGTCAAGCTAAATGCACAAACCAATACAAAAATGCTAAAAGGAAACATCTCTACAATGTGTGGTGACGGTACCTTATTTATTGAGCATTGCCCAAGATCACAACGGTATGCATTGCATAAAGTTACTGAAATCGTTGTTCGATTTCGTACAGGGATAGCCAATATTCTGTGGTCAGCTTCAGGCCCCGGCCACTTTAATCGAGAAGAAAAAACCTTTGGTATGCGCTGTATAGGAGACTCGGTGGGCTCCGCAGCTTTGGAGAAGAGAAGTCAATAATCCCTTTCTTCTTGCAGGGATTGAACCACGATTTGTCAGTCGTCCAGCCCTTGGCCTAGTCACTACAGAAACTACACTATGCCGTGCCCAGTATAAAATAAATGAATAAGTGGCACGCTGGTTTGCGAGGTTTTATAAAATAAAAATTATGATTTACTTGTTACAGCAAGCATATTTTAAATACAAAATGCAACGGCGACGTTGCTGCAAGTGATTAGGGGCATAATAATAACCTTCACACCGTGAAATGCCCCATTAGAAGTTTGATTGCAAGTTACAAAATATTAGGATATAAGGAACACTCAAGAGTTGTCTCTGCGTATGGCATGAAGGCGTATAGAAAGAGTTATTTTTTCCCCCATGGCGTAACATCCCCTAGTGGGCCAGGGCCTCCTGATTATTGAGACTTCACGATCACACTCAGACACACCCACATTAAGACTCCTCTGAACGAGCGATCAGTCCGTCGTAGAGATCTCTACCTGACAACACAAACACTCTACAAGAGACAAACATCTATGCCCCCGGTGGGATTCGAACCCACAATCCCAACAAGCGAACGGCCGCAGATCGGCGCCTTAGATCGCGCGGCCACTGGGATCTGTCGAAGTAGAAGTCTAGCTTTACTTATTCCTAATCACCCCAATAAACGGAGGCGATGGTTCAACTTAGACCCCCAGCCGTTTTACTCTCTAGGAATGAACCCCCGGCACGCAATGAACAGGAGTCTGGATGGACTGCAGAACGCATCTGGACGTTTTGGTGTTAGGTTATAATGACATAAAAACCATTGTCTTTCAGACACTTTGGGCTGGGGCATCCATGGAGAAGTATATTACGACCATCATGCAGCTTCGTGTCACGTGTCCCGGTCGATCACCGGACCTTGTAGCGTAAGTGCCCCTTTGTGGAGAGCACCCATTTGTCGTCCGTTCGAGCATCGTATGGCCTGAAGAATGGCGCACGTCAAGCGAATGTTGTAGCACGTCAGTAACCGGCGTATATGTCGGTGTCTCCACCACTGCGTTTCGTGCAGACACCCCGGTGTCTTTCGCCTGCTCTTTTACTTTTGTCGCAAGGTGTGACAGTTACTCCGTGTTTAGAGTTCCTGACCGTGTCATGAAACAGTGTCGCTGCACTTTATTCGCGGCTCTTGAAGCCATTAATTCTCTTTTAGTATGGACGATCTTCCGGCGTCTAACACGGCACCCTGTCGCCGACGATACCCGTAATCACGTTTCACATACTTGCAGGCAGTTTTACTTTGTCTGTGTATCATCGTACGTGGGCAGAAAAACTGTTTTAATCCGCCTGGAGGGAAGCAGTAGTCGTCCAGATTTGTAACTTTTGGAAGATTTTATCCTCACAACTAACTAAAATCGAACCCGTTTTTAACGACATCGGTTTATGCGACACCTTGTTTACAACGTCAGACGTTCTGTGGTACCAAGTAATTCTTCACTGTTACCCATAACATTATACTCCTCGGTTATAACAACACTCGTTTATAACGACACAAAATATTCAGTCACTTTCATGACGTTATAACCGAGTTCGAATCTAGTTGCAGCCCTTTCCGTTCCGCTAACTGTGTTTGTAAGATTTTGTGGAGAAGAATAAACTGCTGACTTGTCTCGATCACGGAGAGCAGGCGTTTCCTGTCTTTATTCTAAGAATCAGGGAACTGAAATCAAACACGTAGACCTCCCCTAACTTCATCGGACCTCCCCTAACTTCAAATGCCGAATGTAACTTCCGACGTCAGAAATCTACCAACGACCGACCACCTTGCGAACTCGGAACACGCTATCCATGTTCTTTTCTTGCCAACATCTTGTCTTTGCTTTGGAGAAGGCGTAATATACCATCTAATGATAACAACGCATCCTGAGAATTCGTCTCAGAACTTCAAGCACGTACCCAGAGTCGTTTATTGGTTGGGGGGGGGGGGGAGGCCGGGGGGCCTGACCTCGAGGCTATATATAGTAAAATTTATGCTTGATTTTAAAAACTATGTTACAGAAATCATGTCATTGTTTGCGGCTGCATTTATATGCACATAAATATAACTACGTGTTCCAGGATTCACTCACCTAATTTAAATCACAAAACCTGTTTTTTAAGTTCGTCTAAGATTCCCATTTTTTAATTTTGTTTTTCAAAATTCCACTGTACTTGTCATATCATTCGATTTCAGTGTACGGTGTCGGATAAATGACGTGAAAGTTGATGCCATCGTATCTACAAAATCTGTGATTTGTAAAATATTGTTTTGTGAGGGAGGGGGGGAGGGAGACGAAGCTGCAGCACGGCAGCCCCCATTTTGGGTGCGCGCCTGCGGCAGTTCCTTATCTGCTCTTTTTCGTCAAGAAAACAGATTATGGCAAGAGCAGATTTGGAGAATTGTACGTGTTGTCCTTAATAGCATCCTAATGCGGTCGGTCCATCTCTTTCGATATGCCAATGACGTCGCTATGTACTACGGGTCCCGGAGCATTGTTACAGCAAGAGGATTCCATATTGCTATAACCGTTAGTTACACGAAGTTCTGGGGAACGGACTTTCCTTCTACACACACACACACACACACACACACACACACACACACACACATACTCTGCAGCAAAATACAAGTGCGTACATTTTGCACGATTGAGGGGTTTAACCTCCCCGAATATGCTCTTCAAAAATAGCGTCCTGCCATTTGTTCAATATGTGAAATTTCTAGACGCTTTCTTCGGTAGCTCTCATGGGAACCCTACTTAAGATGGCTCCGCTTTAAATGAAGCCATTAAATATCTTAGAGGTTTTATCTGGTAGGCCTTGGAGCGGAGAACGGATGATGAAGTTTTGTCTTTATCGTGATCTGATACGTTTTCAGGGAGACTATTTATAATGGAAATCGTACCACTGCCTGGAAGGGCGAAAAGGATAAAGACACAGAGCGCGGAATATAGCGCGTGTGAGGAAGAACAGAACTTCGTACAGGGTTTTGGTGGCGAAACCTGAAGGAAAGAGAGCGCTTTGAAAACCTAGGTGTAGACTTTTGAGTATAATATTAAAATGGTTCTAAAAGAAATAGGATGGAAGAGACTGGACTGGATTGATGTGGCTCAGGCTATGAAAAAGTAGCAGACTCTTGTGAATATAGTAATAAATCTTCGGTTTCCATAAAACACGGGGATTTCTCGTCTGACTTGAAGAACTTTAGCTTCTCTATACGGACTCTGCTGCATGGAGTTGGTTTGTTTCTGGTGTTCTTTAAACGACATGGTCTCAATGACAGTCAAAAAGTGCAGGTGATTATGAACATCCTTATCTTATACCTTGGTTAATACGTGAGTCTGTTTTACTTGTTTGTTTTTTGTAATTGCATAATTGGCTAAAAATTCAATCGTACCGATACGTAACCGAAATGAAGGAAATTATTTTTTATACGTGAATAACTCTCTTGGAAAGTGCGCCTTCGTGTCTTCCATGACAACGGATCTGCGTTTTATTATTTCCTGTTGGTTAAGACTTAACACATCTGTCAACACTTACTACAGACTATTTCTATGCAAATGAGTACTCCAGATATCTGTAACAAACTACCTCATGCCAGCTTTTGATACTGCATTGCCTTCAAATAAACATAAAACATGCACTCTGATTGTAGAGACCTACTAGAATTTGTTCGATATATCGATAATACATGTCGCTCGCACAGTTTAGATCATCGCGCCATCTAACCACCATTGTCAAAATTACTTGCAGTGTTTATGAGAAATTGCGACTTGTGAACTGTACGTTATTATAAAACCCCTTCACCTCAACGTGCATTATGCCTCTATGTAAGAACCCTAACACATATAATGACTGTAGGAGTCACTTATGAAATTTGTCTTTAACTTTAAGTTTTTCTTATTGCTTGTCTTACACAATATATTCAAACAATGGAAATAATATTGCATTTCATGAATTTCTCATAGAACTGACTTCCGTTGTGCACTAGTCTAGCCACGCTTCAATTGTCTTCTCTATTCTGTGGGTTGAGTAACTACCTCGCATACTATTTTTAGAAAAGTATCAGTGAATCGACTTTATCTTCTAAAACAAATTGGCTGATAAAACGGCCTTTGTGTCCGATGTCTAGTGCTGAAGTGGTGGACAGTTCCGTTGATCCTCCAGCCAAGAAGCGGAAACTTGCTACAGGAGACTCCACTGCAGCGAAATCCGTTTCACTGGCTATTTCAGACATGGCGCAGAATGGATCATCCTATTCTAACGAAGAGATCGACGAGGGATTGTATTCAAGGCAACTCTATGTGTTGGGTCATGATGCTATGCGCCGTATGGTAATATCGGATGTTCTTATATCTGGGCTAGGCGGACTGGGCGTAGAAGTGGCGAAAAATGTGATTTTAGGTGGTGTAAAGTCAGTGACACTGCATGACGAAGCTATATGCGAGATCGCAGATTTGACATCTCAGTTCTATCTCACAGAATCTGATGTTGGGAAGAACAGAGCTGAAGCATGTTTGCCACAGCTGTCAGAGCTAAACACGTATGTTCATACAAAGGTCTACACTGGTGGACTTACAGATGACTTCATAAAACAATTCAGGGTAGTTGTTTTGACAAATAGCAGTCTAGAACAACAGTTAAAGATTTCGGAGATAACGCATGAAAATGACATAGCTCTTATTATTGCAGATACAAGAGGTCTTTTTGTTCAGGTATTTTGTGATTTTGGAAAGGAATTTACTGTTGTTGACACATCAGGTGAAAGCCCAGTTTCAGCAATGATTGCTAGTATTTCGCGGGAAACAGAAGGAGTGGTCACATGCCTAGATGATACACGTCATGGATTGGAAGATGGAGACTATGTGACATTCTCAGAAATCCTTGGTATGACTGAATTAAATGGGTGCCTACCCAAGAAGATCCGTGTCTTGGGCCCTTACACATTCAGTATTGGTGACACCAGTAAATATTCTGAATACGTACGTGGCGGAATTGTTACACAAGTAAAGATGCCAAAAGTCTTGCACTTTAAGCCCCTGAAGGAATCCATCAAAGAACCTGAGTTTATTATTACTGATTTTGCAAAATTTGAACGGCCTTCTCAAATACATTTGGCATACATTACATTACACAAGTTCATTGAACAAAATGGAGGAGTGCCAAAACCTTGGAATCAGGAAGATGCAAGTGCATTTGTGTCCCTTGCGAAAACAATTAGTGCTACTGATGGGCATGATGGATTTAATGTGGGTTTGCTGGAAACATTTGCTAAAATATCATCAGGTGATGTGCCACCACTCAATGCTACTATTGGAGGAATTGTTGCACAAGAAGTCATGAAGGCCTGCAGTGGTAAGTTCAGCCCAATTTACCAGTGGCTGTATTTTGATGCTTTGGAATGTCTGCCGTCAGATTTATCCAAAGTCAGTGAAGGGGACTGTAAAGTAGCAGGGACTCGATATGATGGTCAGGTTGCTGTCTTTGGAAATGCCTTCCAGCAACGTCTAGGTGCACTAAAATACTTTATAGTTGGGGCTGGTGCCATTGGCTGTGAACTTCTGAAAAATTTTGCTATGATGGGAATAGGAGCATCAGAAAGTGGTCAGATAACAATTACTGATATGGATTTGATTGAGAAATCAAACCTGAACCGACAGTTCCTATTCCGCCCTTCAGATGTACAACGACCCAAATCTGTGTGTGCAGCAAAAGCAGTACGACACATGAATCCTGCTATCAATGTTGTGGCTCATGAAAATCGTGTCGGCCAAGAGACTGAACGGGTCTATGATGATGCTTTTTTTGAATCTCTAGATGGTGTCGCCAATGCTCTTGATAACATAGATGCCCGCATTTACATGGATCGGCGTTGTGTTTACTACCGCAAGCCCCTTCTTGAATCTGGTACTTTGGGAACAAAAGGAAATACACAAGTTGTGGTGCCTTTCCTTACTGAATCATACAGTTCTTCACAGGATCCGCCAGAAAAAAGTATCCCAATTTGTACGCTGAAAAACTTTCCAAATGCTATTGAGCATACTCTGCAGTGGGCAAGAGATAGTTTTGAGGGCTTGTTTCGTCAGGCAGCTGAGAATGCAGCACAATACTTGGCAGATGCTGTGTTTGTAGAACGTACACTTAAGTTACCAGGTGTTCAGCCATTGGAGGTTTTGGAGTCTGTGAAACATGCTCTTGTAGATCATCGTCCAACATCATTGGAAGATTGTGTTGCATGGGCACGTTGCTACTGGCAGGAGCAGTACAGTGACCAGATTCGACAACTCTTGTTCAATTTTCCACCTGATCAGCTTACTTCAAGTGGTCAGCCTTTCTGGTCAGGACCAAAGCGTTGTCCAACACCACTAGTGTTTTCAGTGGATGATCCTCTGCATATAGATTATATTCTGGCTGCAGCAAATCTAAAGGCCCAAGTTTATGGAATTCCACAGAACAGAGATAGAGAAGCAATAGCGAGTATGGTAAAGAATGTTGTTGTTCCTGAATTCGTCCCCAAATCAGGTGTGAAGATTGCAGTCACAGATGCCCAAATGCAAGTGTCAAATGGTGCTGGAAATGTGGATCATGACCGAATCAATCAATTGCAAGAGGAACTGCCTTGCAAGGATGACCTGAATGGATTAACCATCTCGCCGCTGGAGTTTGAGAAAGATGACGATACCAATTTGCATATGGATTTTATTGTTGCTGCTTCCAATCTCCGCGCTGCTAACTACAATATTCCACCAGCAGATCGTCATAAGAGCAAACTTATTGCAGGCAAGATCATCCCAGCCATTGCCACAACAACTTCAGTAGTTGCCGGTCTGGCATGTCTTGAGTTATACAAGCTGGCACAAGGTTTCAATACATTAGAGCCATTCAAGAATGGCTTTGTTAACTTGTCTCTGCCTTTCTTTGGCTTTTCTGAACCCATTGCTGCCCCAAAGATGAAATACTATGAAGAGGAATGGACACTTTGGGACCGTTTTGAAGTGGAGGGAGAGCTAACTCTGCGAGAGTTTCTGGATTATTTCAAAGAAAAATATAATTTGGAGATCACCATGCTGTCACAAGGAGTGTGCATGCTGTATTCATTCTTCATGGCCAAGGCAAAGTGTGTGGAGCGCATGGATCTCCCTATGTCTGAAGTAGTGAAGAAGGTGTCCAAGAAGAAGCTGGAACCCCACGTCAGAGCACTGGTGTTTGAGTTGTGTTGTAATGACAGTTTTGGCAAAGACGTGGAAGTTCCTTATGTTCGTTACACCCTGCCTGACAATTAGTATTGAGGTTAATAGTGATTTATGTGCTTCATAACAGGACTTGCATTTATGTGTGATAGTTTAATAACTTGGAACATATGATGTGCAGTGTTTTTTCCCCTCTTTTTCACAGAAAGTAATAGAATTTGGTTCCTTTTGCACTAGCGGTATGTGTGTAACATTCTTCACCCTCTGTGAATTGTCCTGGTAAAGGCAGTGATTATAGTGCTATGTTTGAATTGTCCCTTGTACCAGAAAGAAATCACTTGATCAGTTTGATGTTTCAGAATCACCAGAAACAAGGAGCCTGGCAGTATCAAACTAGAGTCTGCTTTCACTTGGATTACATTAGATCCTATATGTCAGCCATTCCTGCACAAGTAACATTGCTTGTGATACAGATGTGTGAATTTGATTCTAACCCAGTTAGAAGGGCATTTTTGAAATTATGTGTAATGAAATTCATAGCTTATTGTAAGAGGATCTCATAACTTTGGTGTGGAACTTTCAAAGTACCTTGAACTTTTGATTATTCATGAATCATATATTTGTTAAGAGTAATATTGTGAAGTGGTAGAAATTTTTGTAAGGTGATTATTTATACTCAATTTCTTCTTGATTTTACGTTTGCAGTAAAATAATGTCAAGTGTATTGGCAAAATGTGACATCTCGCATTAATGGTCTAATTTATAGGGTTTCAAATACTATATTGAAAACTGTCAAGGAATGTAACTCCATCATATAATCAGAATATTGTGTAAGTGGGTTGACACTCCAGTAAATATTATTGTTCTGTATGAGAAAGTGAATAATGTGGCACATAGTTCTTTGGTGTGTATTGGTATCAATTGATGCAGAACACCCTTGCCCCCACCCACACACAGTATTCTTTGTTTACAGTTTGTAATCATGTATCGAGTTTCAGTATTTGATTTATGTGACTTTAAAGGTAGTGTATGCATGTGTTTGACCTAACATTTGATCTTAAATCAATTACCAATAGCAGGGATGAAAACCTCTTGTTATGATACTCAGTTTCAAATACATTCATAAGCATAATGTATTTTATGGTGTTTGAGAAATTTCAGCATGGGACATTGTGATGAAGGTTATTACTAATGCAGTAGTTGTCGTCTTGAAGACTGTACACACTGAAGAAAATTGCATATCACAGTGGCAAAATTGATGGTAGTTGAAAATGTTACTATGTTGTCAAGAAGCAATGATTCAGATATTTTCATGGTGGTAATTATATTTCAGATTTTTCAGATCTCTATCTGCTTCTCAGTCTCTGTGAATTGAGTGTATGATGAATATTTCTCATTGGTTTGTAACCTGTATGATGATGTACATAGAATTGCATTATTCTTTATGAAGTTGGTTCACAGTAAATGTACTGCCCAACCGGTTTCAGGAATAGTGACCAGCAGTTAACATTTACAGAACTACAAGGTTGACATGCAATTATTTGTTCACATTATTCGGTATTAAAAGTAATCAGATCCATCATTATGTTGTTTCTTTGCAGACCTTTTCCTTCGCATTGCCACACATATTAGAAAGAAAAGTGGTTGTTGGGTTCCTTTGTTTTATGAATTCATTAAAACGGGGATGAACGAATTACTTACAGCAGCTAAGCATAACATGGTAACCAAACTCATTGACAGTTGTAAAGTTTTATGTACTCACAGGAGTGTTGATGAAGGTTAATTCCTTTGGGATATGTTGTCATGTTGGCTGGTTATCAGTATTCTACAAGAAAACCCAGTCTCATATTGATAATGTATTTATAAAGCCTGCTGCAATCGTAAGATCGTTCATGGAGGTATATTAATGTGTGTGTCCACTGCAGTATAGATTAAGCTTACACAAAATGAGAAGACTAACACGTTCTCATGTCCTGGTGTACAAAATTTTTTTTTCTTTCCAGATTCTTGAAATTGAGAATTTAGAATGGGCAGTCGTGGATATTCAGAGAAGTGCTGTAGACAGAGAAATAATTATGAAACTGACAGTTAAGCAAAAATGTAGTCAATATGAAATGAATGTGTATTACTGTTAAGGGAATGTTTTGTAACAGTTTTCTTTGTTTGGCTCTATTTTTTAATAAAATCTGTGTGTACAAATGTGACCTAGTCACAAGGTCACTCATACGTTAGATAAAAACAATTCAGTGATTTGTACACTATAATATGTCCGTGTGTTAATATGTCAGCAGTGTCTGTTGTTTTTGTCAAATGTGAAAGGAAACTGGGATCGATTCATGAACATTTAAGCTGACTGAAGAAGGTGATGGAATTGTGAGACCTTCAGCATTATGAGAACCTGGTTGCTTGAGTTGAAAATGATACCAGTATACAGCTCTGAATTGTATTTTTTAAAAATGAAATGGCATGATGTAAAACATTCGGATTGCCCACTGGAAATGGAAGTGTAATCTGCATGTGTTATATGTAGTATAGAAGGATGCATCCAAGATTCTTCAAGTGTTTGTGATCAGTGTGAGCTCTTTATGGGGACAAGGTGAAGCTCATGTGCTAGGTGTGTGGGGCTGTGTATGATTATTGTAGTGAGGAAGTGTACTTTGTTTTTAAAATGTCATCTTTAAATAAGGAAGGTTCATTCTGCTGTTGTTGGAATTTTAAGTACACAGTTTTCATACTGATGCTTGTTTTGCCAAGTGTAGCAGCAAAGCAAGAAAAGGTACCACTGCTCCAAGCAGAACTCAAAAGGAAAGGTGATCCACGTATGAACAATTAAAGCACAGACTAACGAGAATGACATTCTGTTCATGCATGTTGCCTTTACCATTCTTTAACCACTAGGCATTACTTAATTAATATCGTCTAGTCACAGAGTGCATTGTAAAATGAAGTCATAGATTTCAGAATGCGTGATTACATCTGTCACTAAACGTGTCTGCTTTATAAATATGTAATTTTGATTTCTTTGACTTTTTGCAGTAGTAGAAGTAGTGTTAACAGAATGTGTGGATACGGTGTGGCCATCAAGTGGTTAAGAATTCTACCCCTTTAAAATTGTTAGGTAAGCTTATAGTAAGATAACCTTATAACAATATATGAACTTTGTAATAATCCTTGCGTTGTGCATTTCTTCGTATGGTGAATTAAAAGTCTATGGTCAATAAAGTTGGGTGACACTATGTTAAAGAAATCCTTCAGAGTCATTTCGTCATTGGTGTCCATTATTATTGTTGTCATTTATCATCTTTATGCAGGGTATTTACAATTATATACCTGAAACCACATTTGTAGGGTATATAGTGTTGCAGCTATTCTGTAGTTACAATTCGTGGCACATGTAATGCTATTTCTCATGTTAAATCTTTAGTACTTGTACATTAGTACTTTCAGAAGTATGTGTGCAGTGCCCATTATGGCTGGTTTCTGTACTTCGTTTACTTCATGCTTTCCCAGTATGTGGCTCAGGTATTTTCTGATGATTTTGAGATGGTTCCAGTTGCGCTTATTTTTACTGGTATCACTTTTGTTTTTACGTTCCACATGCACTGTATTTCTATTGTAAGGTCTTTATATATATATATATATATATTATTATTACTATTATTACATACATCATTCCCTCTTTATGACATTTTGATGCTAGTATCAGTCTAGGACAATACTACATGCTGGGTATATGCTAGTAATTAAGAATCTTTGAACTATTGCATGTGTATTGAGTATAACGGCCTTGTAGTTGTATATATGTATGTGGATGTACGTCAAGCTTTGTAGACTAGTCAAGGGAGACCTGGGTGTAATTGTTGTGCTGCGTCTTTTCACAGACCTTTTCTCCCTGGCACTTCTCTTGAACCAATAGCGATCCCCACCGCTCGGGCTTTTTTTTTTCAGACTGTAGTTAGTACTTCCCATATTATGCATGATGTTCCAATAGTGTTGTTGTTGTTGTTGTTGTCGTCGTCGTCGTCGCCGCCATTATGTTATGACTAAAGGGATAAAATGTGAATTTGGATCGGAAACATCTTTCATTTTAAAAGTAGCTTTACAAATGTGTTACACAAAAAGTGATTATTAACTTTGTCATGTCTGTATGTCCATCTGCACGGAACAACTTGGCCCCCACCCAATTGATTTTCATAAAATTAGATATGTGAGTATTTTTAAAAAATCTGTCAAGAATATTCAATTTGGAATAATATCTGGCAAGAATAACAGGCACTTTACATGGAGACATGTACATTTATGATAATATCTCGAAGAATTATTCTTAGAATGACAAATATTTCAGACAAATGTTGCAGAGAAAATCAAAACACACAGCTCATCTTCAATAACTTTCTTCCAAAAATCATGCCAGTTAGGAGAATGTGGACAAATATTGTAGAGCCAGACACATCTGAGGTGACAATATAATACCACGTGTGCTTTGCATGTTGCGTAACTAAGGCTACAAACACACTCAGAATGTATAATACTGACTGCTTTGCCACGGCAACAGTGGTTGCGCAAATGCACATCAACATTATACATACATTGCTGGTTTTGTTACTGATGCAGCTAGTGGCACTTGTAAGTAAAGCATGTCTGACAGGTTGAGGGGCACTGTGCAAGATTCCAGTCAAGTGTTTCCCCAAATATAAGTAATCCTGTATGACTGGAAACTGTTGTGGTCATTGTACATACACTATTGAGTTGGTAAACACAATCAGAAAGGTTTTTGTAGTCAAAGTTACAACCAGTTTTGTGTACTTCACGTGTGTTGATAGTACTGCATGGACTGCATAGTGTGGAGTTTTTTGAGTAGAAGGGTAAGCAGTGCAGTCAACTGAAGCCCTGAGTTTTAGGGGTTTCCAACAACAGCAGCCAGTACAGTGGGGCTTGTTAAAGCACTGTAGTGTAGACGGTGTTGTTTGTTGGTGCATGTCACTGATGTTGAAATGTCTGAGCTTACAATCTGCAAATTATGGCATTACTGTGGCTTTTGGGGAGGGGGGGTGAGAGGGCAGTTTACATTAGCCTGGTAATTTAATTTTTAAGTGTCATAGTTAAGTACAAGGAATGGCAAATATTAGTAGCGCGCAACACATAAATATGCAGTCCCAAAAACAATGCTTGGCTGAAAATACTGAAGAAAATTAATGTTGCAACAAGTTGGGAATGAGAAACCAGGATTGGGATCGGGTGGTAGGTATGAGACGTCATGTTCTGCGTACAAGAGTTTCAGGCTAAACTTAAGGAACAAGACGGATGTGCATGTTTGTAATGTTGCAGTTTTTTTCAGTTTATAACCATGTTATCTCAAAAGCTGGTCATACAGAGCAGTGTTCATTTAGGGTGTCAAGGGCGGTGTGGTAATTCACTTTTACACATTTTTTTCGAAGGTACAGTTGACTGGAGAATAACGGTTCGCCCCCGTCATACGCGCCTGTCGAATCCGCAGGTGCGCACAGGGGTGTGTGAGAGGTACACAGGGCCACTCAGACCACGCATGACGTAATCATCGATTCGTGCTCGTAGCATGTGCACGTTTTCTACATGCGGGATTGACCACGGATTAGAGCGCCCAGGCATGGCTGTTATCCGTGGACTCAAGTTCAATCGACACCCGCGATTTCTGGCGTTGGTTGTAGTGGGGATTAAAATATGTATCAGAGCCAAATTACGTAAGCATGTTAATTTAATAATTGTTAATAGAAATTAATCAGAGCGTTGTGAAGTGTTTTTATTGTTGCGTTGTCAGTCAATATTACCGTCATTAATGTTTTGTAGTTTATTAGTTTCGAGTATTTGGTATCAAATGTTGAGGTTAGGTACTAAATTGTATGTTGTATTCCATGCGCAGGTCATTTTTCTTGAGCGCTGCTGAGAAATCTAGGGTGCCTAGCAACAATGAGGCGTCCAGTAACGATGATGGGTATGGCTTTGTTTAAAATACATTCGCAATAGAATTTTTGCCAGCAGTAAATTTGAAGCGAGGATCATGATTAAATCGTTATGTGATGTAAGGAAAATTTGGTATTTGTCTAGATCGTTAACCAATTGTACGCTTCAGAATTGTGTATCTTTAAGTCGGCATGACGCATTTAGACATTTGGTTATATTAGATTTGTGGGCATGTTTGAAGACAGTGACTACAGTTTTATCACTCTGCCCACCTAGCCGACAAGATGGATCAGAAGTAGACAGAAGCGATTCGCCAATTAAATTAAGTTCCACCAAGAAGAAGAGGCGTAGAATTCTGAGTGATAGTGAAGAACAAGATGTGGATGCTTCATCCAGGTTTGTTTATGTTGTGGATCTACTAATGCTAAACTAACCTAACATGACCCAGTTAAACAGTCTTACTCTAACTGGGAAGGAGTTGTTGTATAGGATAGAATGTCTGCCTTAAAACTTTAGAATCTGGACCACTTCCTCTCACTACCTTGCCATCCTCTTCATTTATATGTACGCACATCTGGGACTCAAATATTACTGACTTTAATAAGTGTCTTTAGTTGATTTGTACTGAGCAAGTCTTTCCATATTCAACCAAAGTAATGTGAAGTTCATGCATGTGCCACCATTTGAAGTTCTGAGTTAGTGACCAGTTTAGAACTTCATAAATTTATATGGTGTCAATAAGCAATACAATTCTGCCATTCATGATGATACTGGTACACCTTGTGTTCAAGTAAAAGAGCCACTATTAAATTAACATATAGTTAAACAGCTGTTTAGTGATTATAATAGTACTGATTGTTGGCACCACCTCAATTATTTCTTACAGAGGAAGAAAATTGATGTGGAATTGGTGCATATTGGCAAAATTGACATTTTTCTGACTTTAAAACAGTACTTTAAGGAAGTGAAATAATGTTTCATAGGCACACTGAGTTTAATGTATAATGGTTTATCTTAGAGGATGTAAAAATATGATGATACTGCAACAAGGACATGGTGCTGTCATTTAAGAGTAGTCATAAGAGCAGGCAGGCTGTAATTTAAGGAAGTCTTCAACTGATTAAAAATTATTTATAGCCATTTTTACCACTGTTACAGTTCATTACCACCACAGAAGAAAAAGGCAGTGCCAGAGTCTCCTGTTCCTAAGCAGAATAGAATTAGAACCCGTGCAGATGATTGTGAAGGAATTCCGTCCAGAAATACAGGTTAAATTTGTTGTCCATGCCTGCCAGAATACTGCACTAATATAGTTTTGCAGGCCAGATCAGCTTCTGACCATATTTCTCATATATTTGTTTTGTTCTAGCTGCATATTTACAGTTGTAAAGTAGGAAAAATATCATGGTAGTGTCTGTAAGATTTAAGCAAGTCTTTGATTTCATGGAAGTGGTAGCAAAACATATGAAGGTAAGGTTTATATGGATGTCATGATAGGAACTTAATTGTGTTTGGCATACTAATGTCATGGAATTTATTTTGAGTCTTACATCATTGAGCTGTATTTGCAGATGTCTGGAAATGTATTTATTTCTAGTGAAAATTTATTATTAGAAGTACAGTAAAATCTGTGATATCCGGTGTTGGATTAGTCAGAAATCTCTATTATCAGACAAAGTGACAAAGAGGCCCATTATATTTCACTCTTGCATTGACCACAGCACCAGTCCCTGTTCTGAGAATTTGACCGGCTTACGTATTGTTTGCATTACTCCAAGTGGCAGTCAGATACTGTAATGTGGTACGATCAGTTGCTTTATTGCCTTCGCCAGTTACAGGGTGTTACAATGCAGTGCCTGGAATATTTCATTTTTGTCATCAAAGGGGCTGGTGAAAAGCAGAAAAGAGGATATCAAGTGATAAGTTAAATGGTTAGCTCTGTCCATGAGGTTGCTAGGTACGCTAAGATTCATTTTAAGTATAATCTGATATCTGGAAAATTGCCATATCCGGCAAACCTTTGGTCCCAGAGGTGCCAGATATCGCACATTTTACTGCATCTTGGAATCTGGAAGTAAATGAAGGTTTGTGCTAAAAAGGCTGAAGTGTGTGGTTTCCTTATTATGCAGTTTCTCCCTGTGTATATGGAATGTATCTTAGTCTCACATTGTAACAGACTGGCTTCTCCACACATTAAAAGTGTCAAGGCCATGTTATACTGAGAAATGGGCAGCTATTTGTTTTCTTGTATTTTCAGTATTATTAGTATTTAAGCCAAAATAATAAATTAGCTTGAACTGAAGACAGACTCTCAAATATTGTAATAATGTTGTCATTGTTACAGCTGCTGCACCATTTAGAGGAATGAAACAGCTGTTGCCAAGCATTGCCAAAACAGTTGAGGCAGCAAAATTAGCCAAAGCTTCTAAAGAAGTGGAAGAAGAAGGAAAAGAGGTATATGTGTGTTTATGCTAAATATTTCAGGGTCATTAACATCTCAAATTATAACAGTTTTTATGTGGAAATTAAATCACTGCACTGCAAAATATAAAAGGTACTGATGCACACCCCACCAGCACAAAATAATAATCTCTACAGAATTTCTTTTTTTGCTGTCATTTGTGATTATGACAAAATAAAAATAATACCCTACTTTCTTTAATATGTCACCCTGTGTTCTGCAGGTGGGTGTGAAGACTGAGAATACTCATGTTAAGAAGGCTGATGTAGAGAACTGCAGTAAAATTGGAGCAGAAGAAAGTGTTAGCTCAGAAGACAAAAAGCCCATCATTAAGGAAGAGGAAGGTGAAGAGGAGAAGCAGGACATTGAAGGAAGTCACATAAAGGAGGGGGATAAATTGGACAAGAACATTAAAGAAACGTTATCAGAAAAATCAGTTCACAGCTTTTTTGGTAAATGCAGTAACTACCATCTTTCCAAGCAACTCCATGTAATTGTAATATATTCAGGAGGCACCCAGTTCAAGTATTCTGGGAGCTGTTCTGTGGTTTTTCTTTCTCTCTTCAACAGACACAGTGACAGCAGTTACCGTCATATAAAACTTAACAGTTATAATTGGTTAGTAACCTTCTTGGGTATGGTGGCATGCATGTAGTCTATTTGATTGGTGCTAGCACTTCAGAAGAACCCACTGCCTACATTTTCAGGGTATAAGTACACTGTATTTATTGTAAAAACCAAGACACACTTGAGGGATATGGTGTTCACTCTTATGAACTTTTATTATGTTACACAGATTTGAAGAATGTTTGTGTCCAGTGAATTTGCACTGGACTTCATCTCTGTTGATACATAAATGGTGGATTACCCTAATCTTTGTTAACCCTTTGGCACTGGAATTCACTGTCAGTGCACACTGTAAAAGGGATTTAAATAGCCTGCACTTTGCTTTGCATGTTATTGCTTGATGACTGTAGTGGTTGTTGAGCTTTCTCAGCATTCCATTGCATGACTATAGTCATCCTTTTGCACCAAAGGGTTAATTCTAACAAGTAAACATGAGTGGCTTATATTGTAATTCCACTTTTTGATGAAGTTTATGGGCCAAAAATTATAACATTTCTTACTTTACATTTTCCAGTGTGAAGTGTAGGTTGCCCTTATGTTTGTATGTAGGTGTGCATGGTTTCCTGTATGCTCAATCCCTTTGTTTACATGTCATGCATGACACTTTGGAGTTAATTTCTTATCTTATGCTTGTGCAGATGCATAATAAAATTGAAGTTGAATGGTACACTGCCAAAACATGTAATCAGAGATTCAGATTGTTTTCACATGTTGTTCTAGCTCCCCGTAAAAGCAGAAATGCAACACAGAAAAGCACGAAATTGCCATCACCTAATAGAGCAAATACTGTGCCTAGTAAATTTCCAGGGAGTAGTAAAATGGCGCCAAAGGACACTGAGATGAATTATGATCCCACAAAGTCAAAGTATCACCCCATTGACGATGCTTGTTGGAGCAGGGAAGATAAGTAAGTAGTGTTGTGCTGGTGGACAAACATTTGATATTTTAGCTTTCTGCCATTGATATTAGAGGTTTTCACAGCAATGAATATTAAGCCTGCAGTCTTTTAGGCTACGATGCCATGTGGTCTAGTAGATGGTTACCATCATTTTGGAGGGACCAGCTGTTGCCTTGATTTTTAGGGTTGAGGAATTGATCAGTACCATAACAACCACATGAAAATTTTGTGCGGCAGTAGGCACGGAAGATATTTTTCAACTGACAATTGCAACAAGAGTTCACATTGCAGTTGTTTCTTTGCATGAGCAACAGATGGAGAAAAAACAAAGTAAGAAGTGTGACATGAAATTTTATATTTGTGGGTGTTCTCACAAGTAGCACACCAAATCCAAGCTGTGGTATGGTATCAGTTGGTGACGTGAGTTTTTGAAATCAGAAAACATCTCATCGAACATGTATGTAACAGAGAATATTTATATTCCCTTTTTTCTGCAGTGCACTGTCAGATAAGCAGCCAGTGTAGAAGCCACAAGGCAGATGCACATGCAAGTGTTTGTGGTGACAGAAATTGGTGAGAAATTTAAAGATCAGATTGTGTCAGAATGAGACCGGCAAATGACAGTGTGGGGAAATCTGTGAAGCCAGATGTCTTTCAACAAATGAGCACAAAGGTTTAAAGATTAATAATGCACCCCCATCACAATCTTAAGACTTATCTTTTTTATATATATAGACGTATAAATATGTTTGGTTATTTATTGCAGAGTGCCATACCTTGCCTTGGCTATAACCCTGGAGAAGATAGAAGGTGTCAGTGGGCGTCTCAAGATAATCGAAATCTTAGCAAACTATTTTCGCTCAGTGATAATTCTCTCCCCAGAAGATCTACTGCCCAGTGTGTACCTGTGCCTTAACAAACTCGCTCCGGCCTATGAAGGTACCTTCCTTATTTTTTATAAGTCTTGTTTATTATTTCTTTTGTCTCCTTAATGATGTTGTATATTCTTGGGCAGTTTTTATGTCTTTTCCATGTGTATCATTTCTGGCACTCTTAAGAAACCAGCTTTCCCTTTGTCTGTGTACTGTACTGTGGAAGTCCGTTTCAATAAGCACTTTATTGTACGCCATAAATTTCACTGGGTTAAGCGTAGCATAACTTGATTTTAATGAATGTTCTCATAATTTGTGCTATAATGAATGCTGTTATGTCCTTTCTGGGTTTGTGCAAACACTTCCAACACCATGGCTTAGCTGCTCATTCATGATCTTACGACAGGTGAGCACTATTTTTAGCATGAGGTTTTCACATCTTGCCATGTTAGGAGGATGGGAGGTCGCCCAGGCGGGGGGGGTGCATGCAGACATCAATAACAGCCTTCTTCACAAACTCCCATAATACGTGCCTGGAAGTGTTGTTGTCATTGCCTCACAAGAAATAAAAATAGAGCACTTAAAATATCTTTGATCTTCACAGAAGTTTGTGATTTGGTGTGGTCGTATCATTTGTCCCTCTGTGGGAGCACAAGAAATGCTGTTTATTGAGAAAATAGGGGCAGTGGATATATTCCCCCTCACATTATTTTGTTTCCTTCTCCAAACTGACCAGATCAGCTCTGCGGCCCACCCAGCCTCATATTCAGTAGGTTCCAGGCACACTTTCCCCTGCAGGTAAAGTGCCTGGGGTGTGCAGATGATCATACACCTCCATCTAATGCAAGAGCTAAAAATGCTGTACCACCATTTCCTCATATGCCTTTATGTCATGCACAGGGATAACTTAACTTTTTTCACTTTACCAGTTGATTTTATCATATGCATCTACAAGATAACAGTGAGCCCTTGTGCAGCAGTTTCTTTTAACAATTTTAATTTCAGGAAGTGTTTCTTTTATCTGTCAGGTATTGAGCTTGGTGTAGCAGAGACAACACTGATGAAAGCTATTGCACAGAGTACAGGAAGAACCATTGCCCAAATCAAGACTGACGCTAATGCTACTGGAGATTTGGGTATTGTGGCAGAACAAAGTCGCAGCAGTCAATGCATGATATTCCAACCTGCAAAACTTACTGTTCAGAGTGTATTCAGCAAACTGAAGGCCATCGCACAGATGTCTGGCCATTCGGTGAGTATATGTAACATAAAATAAGGTCCTTGGCCAGAGACACCAATTCAGCCCTGCTCAGCTTTTTTTTACTTTGGCAAAATTTGGGATGCATACAGGCAACATGAAATTCAGTACCCAAAATGAAGAATTATTAAGTTTGAGGATAATTATGTGTATAATTTTACCTGTGTATTTATCTATAAATCATGTACAATAAAAATATACTGATAGTAGTAGGAAGAATTTATAAAAATGCAGTTCACAACCTAGCCTTGTGTGTCACTATTTTTAACACATTTTTACAAAGTGAATTAGTAAGATAATGTATGACTCCGTAAATAACCATCTCATAAGTTTTTAAAATTGCTTTGGCATTGTATCTTGGCTTTGCCATGGAAAGTGTTAAAGATTTTTTCTCATTTGAAATGTCTCTGCAGGTAACATGAAACTTTTTCACAGTTCACAGACATGTTGCCCATGAGCTATGGGTTGAGCAGGTCTGCACCAATCAGTAGATCAGTGTAGTTCACCTATGTGTGGTTTCCACTTTTAATGTGAGACTAAACAGTTGTATTGCTGCAACCCCTTTTGGGACAGTGAGAGTATTTTACAAAATGGTGATGTAGGAATCACAAACATAAGTTTTATATTTATTAATAGCAGATTTTTTATTTGTGACTGCATGGTAGTCTGAAATATTCTGCCTTAAACTGCAGCAGCTGTTTTGCAGATACTCACAGGTTTCGAGGTTTTGAATGAGATCATTTTTGAGTCTTGAAGGGTTAGGGAACATGTTCAGACTACTTATTATATTTTCTTTTAGTTTGCAGTTTAAGGACTGCTTATACCTGATTGTTTCCATTTATAATTTTAGGCCGTAAGCAAGAAAGTGGACAAGATTCAAGCAATGTTTGTGGCTTGTAGACATTCAGAGGCCCGTTTTCTCACCCGTTCACTTGCTGGCAAGTTACGTGTTGGTCTTGCTGAGCAGTCTGTGCTGCAGGTAAAAGTTTCTGTATTTGCTCTTCTGGCTGTGTGCATAGCTTTACCTCCATGTATCGTATATTCTTTTATAGTGTGGTACATAGGCATAGTGATAAATTTTCCTTTTAGATATGTTGCATAAAAATTCACTACCTCATGCCCTTACAAAATAAAATGTGCAACTTAACCTTCTAAATCTGGAGTGCATCAATATATTATTCAGCTTAACTATGAGTATGTTGTGAACAGTTTGGGGTAGCTTAGTCCAAAATTGGAAACCGTTCTGTACAGTCAGGGTTTTGCTAATACCTTAAGCCTGCCATTGGACATGATGCTGATCCACTTCTGTCTTCCTGTCATCATTGCAATTTATCTACTTACAATCCTATTTTTAACCTTCTTGTGTCCTCACATCTCCAAATTTTAATTTTGTTCAAATGATCATAGGTAGGGCCTGACAGAATAAAATCATCTGATACTGAATTGAAATTTTTGTTAAAGTGGGTTTTGTTATGCTGAAATTTATTGTGTTTATGTCAATATCAATTGGGAGTTAAACTTTTCATTTGTTAACTATCTGCTGTGTATGAGTTGTAGAGTGTGGCAGCTACTGATATTACTGAGTTTGGTTTCGCTAGAGCTTTCATTACTTTAATATAATATGCTTAACAATAATATGCTTTCTGTAGCTACCACAGTTTGATGATTGGGCTAGTGCTGCTCCTACCTCACAAGTCAATGCATCTGCAGTGTTGCTAATATTTATTGTATGAAAATAAGATCATGTGATTTGGGAGTGGCCACCAGTTGCATAATGTTTGTACTCGTATTAAACTTTTAAAAAATCTGTCAGCAGTTATTGAGTCAAACATGCAGGCAGACAGACATACATTATGCCAAATAGGCTAAAAATGTGCATAAGTTTCAGTTATATTAGTGGCAGATACTGTTTGATGATTCTCCGCAGTCTGTTGTCTTCTGGGTTATGACATAATGAAGCCTTGTAGGTGCTCTGTAGATAGATGCAATACATACCGTCAACACATAGGTAACTACCTATCGGAGTACATGGTGTCATAACTCAGGTCACAATGTGAATCTTTACTAATGTGAAGCCTCAAATCATATAACCTGATTTTTTTCAGGCGCTTGCTCTAGCATGTGCTATGACACCTCCAGAGCAACTGTACCCCCCTGAAGTTATAAATGCAGCTCAAAAAATGTCGCAAGATTCGTTTAAGGCTTATGTTGATGAATTAGCACTTATACTGAAGACAACTTACTGGTAGGTCCCAAAGCTTGCACATGTCTGAGATCTGAACTTCTGTAAAAGTTAATCTATTTCATACACATTTTGATATTGTTTTTAGGGGAACTCAGACCGTGAAGTTTACTTGTGGACTGTGTTGTTCATGTAGGATTGTCACTTTAATTGCAAGGTAGCTTAATTTTGTTAAGAATTATTTCAGAAAAAATTTGTGAACACAGTGAAATATTTTTTGTGGTATATGAATTCTTGCAGTACACATTAGCATCTGACAGAGTTGTCAGTAATATAGTACACGTAGTTTTCAATGCCCTGTCTGAGTGGGTAGCACTCCTTTGTATTTGAGGTGTCCCAGGTTCATATCTATGCCTGGAGGTTGGCTGTCCTAATTGTGGTTTTCCTCAGTCCCTTCAAGTAAATCCTGGAATAGGGATTGATTTCCCTCCTGGACATGTGCAAAACATTAGCACTCTTTATTTGATGTTGTACGTCTTCTGTACAACAGTTTAATGCGCACAATTTTACTACCAACTCTTTGCACCATGTTTTATATTTATTATGCAAAGCTCCTACATGTTTGGCCATATATCCTGGCCATCTTCTAGGAGCTACAAGTTTGGTTGAGGTGTACAGCTGCGCACATTGACCAAACTTGTAAGTGCTTGAAGATGGTGAAGATATGTGGCCGAAACATGTAGCAGCTTGTATAATAAATATAAAACATTGTGCAACTAGGTGGTGGTAAATTTGTTTGTGTTAGCACTCTTTCTTTGTACGCAGGATATTCCAGGATCAATTTTCCGTCTGAAGGGACTGCCAGGACCCTTACCTGTTTGTCAATCAAAATCACCTTCTATTTGACACTCTAAAATTGACAGAGTTGATATATTACAAGAGTTTAACCCAAAAAAAGGTCCTGGAGCCCTGACCTTTAGCAACAGTTATCTTGTTCTACATTTAACCCTGTTTCTTTTCATGACCTATTTCCTTGTACTATAATTGTAAGATGTCAAATTCTCACACTGGTGGGATGTGATACCATGTAGTTTGGGTGATAGACACCAGTGTTTTGGAGGAACATACTGCCTCCATTTTCAGGGTGGAAGAAACAAAGACAGAGGCAGCAGATTCCTCTGAAGTGGAACGTATCTACGAAACTATGTAGCACCCCAAGGTGGAAGACCATAATCTTGATGGTATTTTCTTGTTTTCTGAAGGTGAAGTCAGCAGGATCTTTCAAAATGTTGGTACCTATCTGTCACACTGCACAGTCTCACATCTCAGAAGACTGTGTGATCTGAAAGTAATTGTCTTTATTTTTTGTTTTAGTGAATGTCCAAATTATGACAGAATAATTCCAGTGTTGTTGGAGAAAGGAATCAGAGCCCTTCCTGATCACTGCCACCTCACTCCTGGAATTCCTCTGAAACCAATGTTAGCACATCCCACTAAAGGTGTGCAAGAGGTGTTACATCGATTTGAGAATCTCAGGTTCACCTGTGAATGGAAGTATGATGGTGAACGTGCACAAGTAAGGCTGACAGTTTACTGATTAACCATCTACATTAAGCCATTATTATGAAGTGTTTCATTATTCATAAAACAGTTCTTTGCAGCAGTTGCTGATAAGATAACATTTGCATTATGATGAAAACCTTCATGTAAAAGGAAGTCCTTGGTTCCAACAGCATGTAAGGAACTGTTATTTTTAACCTTTTAAAGCCTACCGGTAACTTTACATATGATCAGGTTTAACATTAAAAAATTCTACGTGGTGCCCGCATTGTGTTTATGTGTTTTGTATGGATCTCAGAACAAACAGCAACTTTTGCCGTATAACACATTAAGAGACTGGTTTTTATAACCCAAGTAGAGAGTGTTTACAGCACAGTACACACTGAGTCCTTATATAAAACAGATATGCTTCATCTTTAAAGGGTTAATCATGAACACATAGAGCACTAGTAGCCTATCTTCATAACATAGTACATTACAAATAATAGTCTGGTCGTATAATTATCAGCAGCATGTCAAGTTGTTTATTCACAAGAAGCAGATGTACCTGTTTGTTGCCTGGGATAAGGCTGATTTTCTTGTCAGTGCCACTGTATTAGCTCAAACTAAAGAAGGAATGATGCTGAAATTAAGAAATTAAAATTTACTCATGTAATTATAAAATAAAAGATTGGAGATAAGGATTCAGGTAACATCAAATTCTCTCCTGCAATACTTTAACATTGCTTTACCAGCCATTGGTATTGTACATACAGGCAACAGTATGCAATCAATTTCATATTTTTAGTTCTGTGTTAGAGAAGGTGAGAAACAGGAAACTGATAGGAAAGCTACATTATATATGTGTGTGTGTGTTTTTGTATATGTAAGACTGAATCCCTTTATGTGGTGCAGAAGTCAGAGAGGCATCACACTCAGGTACTTTAAACAGCAATTAAAAGTTATGCATGAGGCAGTACGAAATAAGTAATAGATGTAAGGCTCATCTGCTGTACATGGGCATGGAATTTGTAACATGGCTGCAGTTCCCTCTTTCCAAGGGGTGCAGGAACCAAATCCCTAAATCCATGTCCTTTCTACTCCTACTCATCCAGACATACCATACATACTGTAAGAGAGATAGGAAAAACCATAATAATGTTCAGCACAAAGCATTTTGCTGAGATAAAATACAGAACTAATGAAATGCAACTAGTTATGAAATAGTATCTTCTTATTATTTCTTGGGCACAGAATTGTTTTATGAACATACTGTGTGTGATCAGTTACAGAAAACTGTCACCAGGCACTTTTATTAATGACACAGTGATCGTAAATTGTTTTGCAATACTAACAATGTTATTGTCTAAGCATACATCAGTTGAATCATTGTGAGTTGTAACAAACCTCAGAACTTTACTCATTGATCTAAATAATATTTTGTGTTGCATTTGTGTTTTTTAGAGTAAGTAATGACTTTCTGTTTTATTGTAAATGACTTGTGAGGCCTGTATTAGTGTTTTGTACCTTCTTCCAGTTTCAACAAGTAACTGTCCTAGTGCACTATAGCCTCAGGATAAGGATCTGTCAGGCAACAAGACCCAAATTTTGTATGTTCCAGCTTCTTGTAATGAGAATAACAATACCACAATACCACACATTTCAGATACACCTTTCAGAAGATGGAGCGATCAGAATCTACAGTCGTAATCAAGAAGACAACACCAGCAAGTATCCAGACATTATTGGGCGATTTCATAAGGCAGTGGGTGATGGTGTCAATTCATGCATCCTGGACTGTGAAGCTGTGGCATGGGACAAGGACAATCAGAAAATCTTGCCATTCCAGGTCCTTAGCACACGTAAAAGGAAGGTGAGTACTTTATGTTAGTATTACAGCAAGCTTAGTTTCTGAGAGACACAAAGAGTGCAAAGATGTACCCTGAAACTAAGGTATAGCAAATGCTCCGTGTTTATGGGTTTACACATTCCAATTTTATGTATTTGTGGAAGAATTATTATGGCAACCCTTATGCATTGTGGGATAGGTCTGTCACTCATTCATGGTCTTGCTTGTATGGCAGTGTAGAATAATACCTGCGTGATACATTCAGAGACCAGATGTGGCCACCAGGGCAACATTCTCCTTGGTTATCTTCCCAAAGCCAGGAAAATAAGCCTCTGACATAAGTATGTTTCCTTTCCTGAGGACATGTATTTCCCAGTGGGAGACAGAAGAGGGCCAAATCTGACTTTGGAATGCCTAGTTAGAACTTTATGAAGTCCTCCTGAACTCAGATTGCAACTATCACAGATGTTCTTTGAATTCCCTTGCATGGATTGCCTAAGGTTCATTTTGTACTGCGACTCAGATTTGTTGAAGGATTCACAGTGGGAAGGCACATGAGTCCTCCCAACAGAGCCTCCAGTCCCACAGTAGCTAGAAAAATGTCACCCGCACAGAGCCTTGCATGCTTGGGGAAGATGATGTACAACATTGGGATGTTGCCCTATATCTCAAGGATACCATTTGTGACACTGAACACTTTGTGCACCTCCACTCTGCTGCCTCTCAGGACTGACATGAGGAGGTGAGTGAGGCAACTTGGCCCACTTCAGAGTACCTTGCTGCCTAAATTTTTAGGGTAGAATCTCAAATGTCGTATGTGGTGGAAGGTTTTTGTCTCATTTATTTGGAAAATTGTATTTTTTGTGTTTATAAGTGTTTACTTTAATGTTCTCTCCTGTATCATTTTCAGGATGCAAGTGAAGCAGAAATAAAAGTACAAGTTTGTGTTTTCATGTTTGATCTGTTGTATTTAAATGGGAAAGCATTTGTACGAGAACCTTTGATCAAAAGACGTAGCCTGCTTCGTGAAAACTTCCGTGAAGTGGAAGGGGAATTTAGGTTTGCTACGAGTATTGATACCTCAACCATGGAAGAAGTACAAGTCTTCTTGGAAGAATCTGTGAAAGGTAAGGTTTTCGTTTCCATACAACTGCATTAGCAAAAGATATACCTTTCATATGTTCAGTTGGAAGGCTTCTGACATCCTGTACAGTTCCACTGTCAGCAACCTCATGGTGCAAAATTTGTGAGTTTGCCACCCCCTTATGATCACACCATTGCATATCGTTGCTGTTTATGTTCTTACACGTGTCACTTAGCAGTCCATATGTAAGAAGAGCAGATGACAGGAACTTTATTTTTTTTTCAATACAAAGTGTGATCTTTAAATTTTTGTGTCAGTTACTTTGTACCTGGTATGGGTGGTATAGGAAATAACAAGTTACAAAAGCCATGTAAGATAGAGTTCAGCATATTTATTTACTTCCAGTTAATTGTCCTGAAAACTGTCAGACTTAGGGAGCAAATGCATTGAGCTTCAAATGTGTTTCATCATTCCCAGTAACTTTTTCACGCTGTTAAATATTCTTAAAATTTGTGGAGTATATGTATACCCCATTACCACATGTAGCTGAGTGGCATGGTTAGAAGGATAAGTGTGATGAGGGCAGTGACTGAATTTGTCATGTCAATGGTTTAAATCTGTTGTTTGCTCTTTATACTAACTACTGTAATGCCCACTGAAAATGCAATGGGCATTTGTTCATTTGTTAGTATATAAAGTTTAAATATGACATTGTTTCAAATGCTAGCACAAATCTGACCCACATCAGCAGCACTATTTTGTTAACAGTCTAAGCATACTCTGCATACTGGCTCTGATGTTTTGGCACATGTGCAGATTTAGTCGCTTGGAAAAAATAATTTCTTTTGTATCTTCATCTGTTACTACCTTTGCTTTATCCTTTTTTTAACTTTGTCTTATTCCCTTCTTTTTCCCGTATTTCTTTCCTAACCCTTTTATTTGTCTGCCCTATTGTCATTCCTTGCACCTTCCTTTCGCTCTTCCACATTAAAATGGTTTCAGTAAATACTGCTGACGATTTGCTGATTATTGCCATCTGCCATACACTGAGAGTAAGTATTGTTTACTGTGATTGCAATGTATATGACCATAACAGTGTGTCTATGTCTCCCACATTACACAAGTGCATACAGAGATCTTGCACACATCACACTGGATTTGTTGAATAGATGTGCTCTAATTTGTGGATTGGCAGGGAACTGTGAGGGTCTGATGGTGAAGACAATGGAAGAAGATGCAACTTATGAAATTGCCAAGAGATCACGAAATTGGCTGAAGCTGAAGAAGGATTACCTTGAAGGCATTGGAGATACGCTGGATGTGGTGGTATTAGGTGGTTACTTGGGTCGGGGCAAGCGTACAGGGACATATGGAGGATTCCTATTGGCTTGTTATGATCGAGACAATGAAGAGTACCAAAGTCTGTGCAAGGTGAGTGGGTGAAACACCTAACAGCTTAACTAAAAAGTTCAGGGAAGTGAATATTGTCAGACTGAATTTTATTACAGCATGGAACAAAAGTGTAATTTACGTGTTGTTTCTGTTGTTGATGCTTGCGTTGTTGTTTTGTCTTTCCTTGTATTCCAGTAGTTGTGAGTGAAGAGTGGCATTTAATTGTAATATTTGGCCTGAATTTTGGTAGTTAATGGCTGTCCATCCATTTGAAATGGCAGATCTCTAGTGAGCGCCTTCTATTGCACCCAGCTGAGTTGTTGCCTCCCCACATTTGCACATAAGGATAAACAGATTCAGTTTCAAAAACATTGTGTTCTGTTTGAAATAGTGGTTGATGGAAAAAGTCCAGACATGCATTAATTCTGAAAAGTCTGTGTCTCATCTGTGCAAAAAAAATGGAACCCCCATGTCACTGACAACCGTTATCACCCATGTTACTTTCAGATTGGCACGGGATTTAGCGATGAAGATTTACAGAAACATACTACATTCTTCAAGCAACATGTGATACCACAGCCACGACCATATTATCGATATGACAGCCAACATGAACCAGACCACTGGTTTGATGCAGTTCAAGTTTGGGAGATAAAATGTGCTGACTTGTCACTTTCACCTGTCCACCATGCTGCTATAGGAATTGTAAGCATAATGTCTTCTTATCCATGTGTGTGTGTGTGTGCATGCACACACTAACACTTGCTGTTCTCTTATTACCTACATCAGCAGTCATAATTGGTAGTGGTCATGAATCAGAGCACAAAGTGGCAGTAGTGAATGGCAGTGGAATGTATGCTGAGTCTGTATTGCAGTCTCCACGTATGGCAGAAGTTCTTAGCATACCTCCAGATAGCAGCACCATGTAGTGCATATCCTTATTCTGTCAAGTTTTGTACCTTGTTATGAATGCAGCTTTTCTACAGAACTGTTCTCAAGTTCATAGCATGCATATTCACTGAAATTGTGACTTCTAAAGTTTCAGTCAAGAGCTACATTGTATCACAGAATCATAATAAAGTACACATTATGTGCAAGACAAAAAACATTGGTTTACCTATCCCAAACAGGAATTTTGTACAGAGGTCATTTTTCTTAGTGTTGACTAATCTCTGTAATCAGGGCTTTCATATGTTTTTAGGTGGATCCAGTGAAAGGTATCTCATTACGATTTCCCCGATTTCTCAGGATTCGTGATGATAAAACAGTTGAAGATGCTACCACAGCATCACAGGTCAGTGGATTGGTTTTTTAATGGATATTTAATTATGCCTTCCATTTATGTACGTACACATTTTCTTGTGGTCACTGATTGGAGGTGTGATGCCTTGATTTTGTGAGTTCTCTCTACCATTTGAGTTAGCAGTTTTTATAACTTTTTATTATATTTCAACAGCAGAAAAAACTCATAAAATAGGTGATTCCAAGGGAGAAAGTTTCTGAGGTTTTAATGGCTAGGATTACCCTCTTTAATGCATTCCATTTAGGGAAATACACTGGTAAATGATGTACAGACAATGTAAACGGTATCATAGCGAGAATGAGTATCATTTTAATTGTCAGTATGATGCACAGCCTTTCTTGAACACTGATGGTTGCTCTTATGGTGAACAAACTTATCACTTTCTGGAAATCAAAGTACATTACTTCATTTACAAAAACAAGCCTCTGGGGCCCTACTACAAACCATATGAACTCAGTCTGTGCTAACACTCGATTACTCTTAGTATATACATTTAAGTACACAGTAATCCCATGTTGTCGCTTATGTTCCTGAAGTAATGTGTGGTAATACATCTTGAGAAATATGTGCATGTATTGCTAAGGTCATATTTTTTGTACATTGTAAAATAATTATGTGGTGGGTATGCAGAAATTCTTATTAGATTTTGGGTTGATATTAGTAACTTAAAACATTTGAGCTAGAAACATTTGTGCTTGGCATATGAAATTTGGGATGCAGATAAACTATAAACATACCTACGTGTTATGTATGTTATGTATGATTCTTGTTTATAAGTCAACAACTTACAAACATGGCAATCATGTGAAATACTGGGAGTAAATACAGCTTTAACTTTTTAAAGCCTAGTGGTAACTTTACATACTACCAGCTTTAACATTAAAAAATTCTAATGGTTGCCCACATTGCGTTTATGTATTTTGTATGGATCTCAGACCAAGCAGCAACTTTTGACTTATAAAACATTAAGAGACTGGTTTTTATAACTGAAGTGGAGAGTGTTTACAGCGCGGTACGGACTGAGTTCTTATATAAAACAGATACGCTTCATCTTTAAAGGGTTAATGTGTACAGAATCTGAACAATAAATTCTTCACAGAAATAAATTAATGATAATGATAATAATAGTAATATATCTTCTTGTAAGTAGGTACAGTAATAGAGTCCTTGTGCTCCTGTGGCAAGTATTTGTTATTGCAAATAGAAATAATAGGTGAGATTTGACGCTTTCATGTGCAAGATATAAGAGTTTTACCCTGAAGATAAGGTGGAATGTTTCCCAAATAGTTGAGTACCTATCTATGAAACTACAAGGCATCACATCCCAGAAGACAGTAATTGTCACAGAATTAATAAGTTTGTGGCTCTCTGGATGTACTATTATACCTCCTACTTGGATCATTGCTGCCATGATTTGATCAGTAGGTGGCGGTTTATACCTTTTAAACTTTTCAATGGCTAAAGCACTAGATTCATATACTAATGGCTCAGCTGTCTGTTTTTTTGGCTAAATAACACTGTTAACGCCATATGCTTTCGACAGCTGACAGAAGTAATTCTTTTGTATATTCAAAATAATGTAGGAATCTGCAAGCAGATCAGTGTTCTCCTCCTTTGCAAAGTTGGTTACAGATTAGTAGCCTTTCTTACGTGCATTTGTGCCCCTGTGTAAGGCTCTAGTGTTTTTATTCTGTTTCAGTTGGGCGCATAATACTCAAACCATTCAGGTGATGTAGCAGCTCTGATCTACAGACATCCTTAATTTAAGTTATATTGTGTGTTCAGGTGGCTGAACTGTATGGAAGCCAAGAGCAGATCAAGAACCAGCCGGGTGCCAGCAAAGTTACTGAAGAGGACTTCTATTAAGGGGACTGCACACCTTCTGGTTTTTCTCTTCAGTTTGTACAAATTTCTGCATTTTTTTCTAAAGAAACACACATGTTTTCAGGGTTTAAGACATCATGAAAACAGCTATCTCATGTGATAGACAGAACAATGTTTGCATTTCCTCCATATCTTCATCTCTCCTAGATACCAATACATTGAGTCTGTGGGGAAAAGCTTTTCCAACTAAATGGGGTTACGCAAAACCACATCTTTGAACTGTTGTTCGTCTTATAAGAATTCATGTTGAATAACTAACTCCATGATGCAGAGTCCTTTTGAAGAACCTGTTAGTTCCTCAACTAGTCGAGAAACTCCTCCAATTTTATGGACCAAGAAGGTTCATTACCTTCTTTTCATGAGCCCACCACTTGTCCCAGTGCTCAGTATCAAACTAATTTCTAAAATAGGTAATGACATCAGGAAACACTGGAAGGACCTGTGTGCAGAATCAGAGTGACTCTGATGCTGCAAATGGCATGGTTTCAGTATGTGACATCATCATCATATACTGCGATTGTGCTGTAGTTGTTTCAACTGAAGAAAATGTTAATTGCTGCTTCAGTTACAGTCACACTAAGTAAGGGTGTGAATTCTGAAGGTTGAATACTGGGTAAAAGCAGCACCCCTCTTTTGCAAGAAACACTATAATTACCAAGAAAACAAAGAAAGTAAACCAAGAAGAAAAATATGTTGCATTATTTAGCTATAAAGTGATGAAGAGTTTTAGCTTCATCCAACTGAGAGATGGCTGATCATTCTTTGCTGATAATTGCTGCAGAACGTTTTCCTAGCAGGTGGATTGTAGCAGGAGTATGTGGCTGAACTGGAAGACAGAAAAACCATTGTTTTCTGAGCAAACATGCTGTAACCATTGGCAACAGTTACAGCAGTAACTCGTACATCCAGAAGGTGTGTTAAAATTGTGGAAGTGCATGTAGATTCTTTCTCAGTACTCTGATGTTTGCAATTTTTTACAAAAACCGTAACTGATTTACAAGCATTTGATTGGTATTGATTCATAATTCACTATGTGCAATGTGAGAAGTTTGTGTTTCAACCAGTGAAACCATTTGCCTCTTTGGAAAGGAAAGTGCCCAAGTGGCCCCTTGATGTCATCATCCACTATAAAGAAACTGATAATTCCAACACAGTGCATCTTCATTTACTAATATGTATGAGTTATATGTTTGAGGCCATGTGAGATTGGGGTTGCCAACACAGAATCCAAGATAACGTGACCAACTGAGGAACACATAACACATTGTCATGGTTTCAGGTATGATATGAGAAGAAGAAATAATCGTTGGAGTTGTAGTTACAGTAACAGCCTAAGGACTTGTACTGACAGAAAGATAAAAGAACAACAAATGGATTCTAATCCATGGACATTGAGGTGGGTTGTCAGTTAAATGACTATGTGTGTTTCAGGTTTTCTTGTGTTGACAGAAACTTTACTTAATAGCAAATACTCATAGCAGCAAGGTTTTTAATTTGAGGCTTTTTAGGCTTCATTTTATTGATATTCTCATGAATGTTACGTTCACAGGCTATTTTTGTGACGACTGTGAAGCAGTTTCAGATCACCTATGCACAACACAGAAGTTGCTAAAGTTACAGAGTAATAAAAGTAATATAACTGAAATGCCCACATCCTACAGTAAACTAATTTTGCAGTATCAGTCATTGTGAATGGCATTACTGGCATCAAGGCAAAACATACTGAACTAAGTCTGGAGGTGAGGTATTCAATTGTTTTTCTCCCTCCAGCTTCTGTTACTATCAATCTGTACAACCAGGAATTTATGTAACTATGTGTTTATTACATAACTATATTTAAATTAAAAAGTAAAGGTGTCCCTCTGTAGCCATGAAGGCACATAGGGGGAGTGGAGCTCTATCTCCACTCATTCTTAACTTCAGTGCTAGAGGTAGGTGAGTGGTTGGCCCCATGCCTCAACAGCTTTACGCTTGTGGAAAGAAACTGCTGTACCCATAGAATGGGAGGCTGGGTGGGCCCCAGAGCCAGACTGTACGTTTTGGAGAGTATAAAATTAGTGTTGAGCAATGCATAGCCTCCAGGGACATAACATTTGCACCAAATTTCTTTAAAATCAGCTGTTTCAGTCATTGAAATGGGTAAAGAAAACAGCCTAGTAACCTGATAAACCTCTTTTTCTTTCTTTTATGAAGGCAGGCTAAAAACAGTAATGCACATGACTAATTTTATATGAATTGGTAACTTAATACAGTACTGGTCAGCTCTAAGCATAGGAAAATCTAACTCCACTTCAGATGTATGATCAACCTACATTAATTAATGACCATCCAGTGAGATATTGGCAAATTGGAAACTAATTTTAAAATATTCCACTTTGTTGTTGCTTTTGTACAGTTGTCTGAACAATTCTTTACTACTATTCCAAAATTATTGACTACAGGCTACATGATCTCTGTTAGGCAGTTGACTGCACTGTCATTACCAGAACTCACAAACATTCATGACAGCTGCATTGCTGCAGTGGTGTCCGTTACTGCCGTTTGAAGTAAGATACCATTCGTCTGCATCATTCCGAGTCTGGCAAATATCTGACGATGATCCTGGACTCTCGGCAGACTTGGAAGGAGCATGTGAATATCAAGGTGAAGAAGGCTTGCAAATCTTTGTGGGTCTGTAGGGGGTCTTTTGGTGCTACATGGGGCCTGCAGCCGAAAGTGGTTTATTGGCTCTACGTCTCTGTCATTTGGCCATCCATCACCTTTGCATGTCTAGTCGATGGCCTGGCCGTCAGACAGCCAATGCCAAGAAATGGCTAAGTAGAATCCACAGACTTGCTTGTCTGGGGATAATACGAGCTATGTACATTACGCCAATGAGTGCCTTGTTGTCTTCCATCACTTGATTTGGTGGTTCAAGACAAGGCAAGTTCAGCAGCACATCAACTCTGGAGTCTGGGGTGCTGGTCTTGCCATCACCCCACTCATGGTCATAGTGCCATGTTAGTATGGTCTCAAAAATCCGATCCCATATTTAGTATGGAGAACAAAATTGTGATGCCAGTATACAATGTTGAACCCAAATATAGGGTTACTATGTTGACTAGAGAAGAATGGACTAAGGGACCTGGGCCCCCACCTGTGGTTAAGGGGCTGATATGGTACATAGATGGGTCCAAAATGCATGGGGGGGGGGGGGGGAGCTGGGGCCAGATTCTATGTGCAATCCTTGGGTAGGATGCTCATTATCGCTCTAGAAAAACATGTAACAGTTTTCCAGGCCGAGATATATGCTATCTTGGCCTGTGCTTATGAAAATCAAACTGATGTTAGACGAGAGAAATACATTAGTATTTACTCTGGTAGTCAAGCAGCTTTGAAAGCTCTTGAGGCTGCTAGAACAATGTCCCCATTGGTATGGCAGTGCCAAAGGGTGTTGAATGATGTCTCCACTTATCATTCTGTGGGACTCTTGTCAGTTCCCAGATATTGTGGAATATGTGGAAATGAAATTGCCAATGAGATGACGGAGGGTTCTGTTTACCAATTTGTTTGACCGAAGCCAGTCCTGGGGGTCTCAAGGCAGAGTATAAAGAAGAAAATGCAGTGCTGGCTGGACAAACAGTACATGACACTGTGGCAGGGTCTTACTGGCTCTCAGAGACAGACTCGAGAATTGATTTCGGGCCCTTGTACTGCTGCTGAGACTAGGCTACTGTCCTTTAACACAACGCAATCCAGGGTAGCTACTGGCATTCTTACCAGACATAATGCCCTGAGAAGACACCTCCACATAATGGGATTGGCAGACACTCCTTTCTGTATGAAGTGCAGAGGAGACAGCTCATGTTTTGTGTGTGAAGCTTTGGCGACACTCATGTCATACTTGTCTGGGTTCCTTACTTTTAGATCCTGAGGACGTCACAGGTCTATGTCTCGGGGCAATCTGGAACTTTATTAAAGGGACAAGGCTCTCATGACTTGGACTTCAGTTTAAGGGGCACAAACGGCCTGTAAAAGGCCTATGTGCATCGAGACCGTAAGGACTCGACCCATTATTTATTCTTCTAAGATACCATCAACTTTGGCGACCTCAAATGTGATTAAATCTGCTCATTCAGAACGGCTGAAGTTGGGGAGTCGGACATTAACCCACATACAAACCGATTAAATGAAAAGGCACGATGGTGTATGCGGTCTCTCCCATGTAAGTCATTAGCTGTCTTCAGGCATTCAAAATTTGTACTGTACGTATTAATTTCAACATATCACCTCGGAGAGTTGAGGTTCTCATAGTTGTGACCATATAAATTAGTATCTTCTTGGGTGTGTGACAGATACCAATTTATGTTTCAAATATCTGCTGCCTCCACCTTCAGGGTAAGAGTACTCTTCGACTTTGCTTTGCAGCGTTGGTACCCACCTACCAAATTATATGGCATCACGTCGGACTAGGCAATAATCTTCAACACAAAATTTTAATCTCAGCGATACGGCCATTCAAAATGAAAAAAGCCACGACGTAAAATATCATCGTGTGTGAGGAATCCCAGAAATGTCTCTATGCCGCTCATCCTTTTTAACATTTGAACTGAGAACTGTCGCACGTACACAGAAATATACTATAACCACTCCCCATATCAACTAACTACTTGAACGCACAACCTTCTGCCCCAACCCCCATGCTACTAGATTATCTGTGCACCACTTTCTCCCCAGGCGCTTGCCACCTACTTTTATTAATCTGTGGATGCCTCGATGTGGGGGACCCGTGACATGTATATTCGTTTGGTTGCGTGTGTTCCATTACGTCGAAAGGTAACCGTAGACTGCATAGTATTCGGTGGATATGTGCTGCGACGTCCGCGCTAGGAACCCAAGCGACGTTACGCTGTATTCCAACGATTGTTCCAATGGAAAGCTGTTTCAATGTACCGATCACCTCGCTCGCGCCATTCTAATATTGTTGTTTGGAAGTGTGGTTAATGGTGTGGATGTTTATATGATTTTAAAGAAAAATGGCGAATATAACCTTAAATATCGATACATTTATATTACGCATGAAGAAGTTATATTCTGCTTGGAAGGTGGGTATTCCAAAATTATTGTTACTAGGGCAAGTTTGGTTAAATTCTGTACGTAGTTTAAGTACAGTAAGTGGGCAGTTTGTATTCATTTGTGTATTTACAGCAGTCTGCCGAAGCAAAAGAAGACGGTGCGTACGGGTTTTCAAAAATGGATGCCTTGGTGTCTGCAGTGGGGGTTGACGAGGATATTGTATACAGTAAATCCATTGCTTTGCAGGTAAGTTGTCAGTTCCAAATTGTGTGTGAAGCCGGACATTACATGTGCACATATCAGTACTTTTGAGTTGGAAAGATGACAGGGCTTTGGAACTGATTTCCATTTGTAGTTCGTGATGTTGGCCTTAAACTGTATTGCTTGCTCACTGCTATCGGTCTGTTTGGGTTGCTTTTTCATAAATAGGCTTTAACAAAGATGGTTCATATCTAGGCGCCACGTTTAATTGTAATTGATCAGATACAATATATTTTTCAACTTCAGATTTTGTTGTGGGTTCAGCATATTGCCTGCATAGTGCTGTTTCCATGGATCCTTCAGGTCATCGTTTTTACTTGTATAGGCCACCATCGCACTGAACTTAATTGGGACGTTTTGAAAATCCACCACAAATGCAATTTGTAGTTACTGTTTTTATTGTTACAGTAGTGAATAAATAATTAGGGTATCAGATACAGCTGGTCTGTAGATAGGCATACAGCATGCAACTTAAGAACATCATGGGCAAGCAGAGCCCATAAGTAATGAAACTAAATTGTGTGTGCAGATGATCAAAGGATAATATAGGTTCTCCATGTAGCAGGAAGGAAAAAAAAAGTGAAATGAGCTGCCAGCAACAAAAGCATAATCTAGCCAAAATGAGAGAAGGATCTCAATTTCAGAGATAATTTTAAGTATTTTATGTTCTTGTCAGTTGTAAAATACAGTTGGGATAGAATGTTAACTCGAAGGAAATGTGGTTGTTCCCTCAGTTGAGCCAGGAATTCATGACAAACTTGTGTGATTTATTTGGATACAGTTTTAAAAAGTTGTACTGTAGCGTCAGTCTTGAGGCTTTTTTTATATTTCACTTTTTTTTTACTCTGTAAGCTCAGTTATGCTGTAAAACATTAAGTCATTTAATACGTTGAATGCGACCATTTTAAACTTAAAAAATGGATATTATTCTGTATATAAAAAGGTACTGCGGTAGTAGAGAGTCTTTTCTGCTGAAATGTGACACCCTGTGGCTTGGGAAATAGGTACAAACTTTTGGAAGAATGTGCTGCTTTTCCATCCTCAGGGTAGAATGGTACCCATCTGGAAGCTGCACCATGTTACGTGAAAGAAAAGCAAAATCTACACAGTTACGACTATGAGAACCTCGGTAAAAAATGAACAGTAAACTAAAGCGTGGAAACTACTGCATAATTGTGGTGGCTCATATCAAAGTGGAGGGGTGTCCAAATACTGAGTGCCTGATTGCATGGGTGACTAAATTTTGTGTGGTGGTGCCTAGTGTGTTCAGCTAAACAGTGCAGTTTCTCTCCCCCCACATAGTGTGGTTTACCATGCTGCCTGACCAAGATGCCCATCACTTGCTCTAGCAGGACGAGATCTCTTCAGATCATATAAGATCGAGACAAGTGTTTGTATACATGCACCATGCAGAGTGTGAACAACTGGAAACTTCTACTTGGAATGGCTCACTTTAAAAATTAAGAATTTTAAATTTAAAAACATTGTATTTATATGGTTATTAACATTTGTATATTTTAGAATTTTAATGTTTTAATCAATTTAAAGAGGGAAACACAGTACCTAGATCAGCCATGGGACTTGTTACCCCTTTGTTCTGAGTAACTCCGTGATGATGGCACCTTGATGCCAAAATATGTGGGAGCTTTATAATTGCTTCTGAACGTATTTTGTTAAGTGCATAAGTTGGTTGATGCGTTAAGTACAACTGGTTTTCATTGAATATTTTGTGTATTTACACTGGATTTATATATGTAAGATGTACCATTTATCAATTTTGGCCTGAAAATCAGTTATTACGACTGATAGTTTTGCAGTTTTTGTCAGGCCATACAAGCAAGTGATGTGCTGTTGCAGTAACTGCCTCAACATCCTTCCAAGATCTTTATTGGTAGTTATTGTTCCATACAGTGCCCTATAACCTATGCAGCTGCACTGCTGAGTAACTGGAGAACCAGTCATATTACAAATTTGCAGTCATGTTCTTCACTGTGTTTTAATTTGTGATTTTCGTTTCAGTCATGGTTGTTGGGATATGAGCTCACCGACACAATTATGGTGGTTGCTGAGGAAGAAATACATTTCCTGGCTAGCAAGAAGAAGATTGATTTTCTGCGGCAAATTCAAAATAGCAGCAAGGATGAAAATGGACTACCTGCCAAGTTAGAACTGCATATTCGAGATCGGGTACACATAAATTATCTGTCTCAAATAATGTTTGACTGTGCAGGTTGTTTTCTTGGCCATGTGAAATATGAAGAAAAATTATGCAAATAAGAATCTTTGTATGTTTTTGTGACAGGCATCCTCTTATGCTCAAGAATCCATTTTTCAGATGGTAGCAGCTGTAAACTGGGATTAATGCATCTGTATTGTACCTTCTTTAGATCTTCCCCACCATGTTTATTTCTGTTGTCACTCGCATCAGCTGCAAATTAATTTGCATGAAAATTGGCTTAAGAAATATATGGCTGGCTTAAAAATCTTGTGATGCTCTAGCTTCTGTACAAATCTTACAGGTACACTGCAGTCATTTTGCTATTATTATTTTCTGAATTTCTCACTTCTCAGCTTTAGCTGGGAAATATTCACCTATCCTGGGATGTATCATCAACAGGATTAGGCTCGGTGGTCTTATGTGTAATTTAGGAAATTTCTTACAATTGAACGTGTGCCAAGAATTACCACGTTTTGCATTTGTATATATGTGTTTGGGTGCAGGTTAAGTCTCTTTAAACTTTGTGACAGTGATTTATTATTATTGTTGTTGTTGTTGTTGTTGTTGTTGTTGTTGTTGTTATAATAGCGTTGCTAGGATACGGCAAAATAAAAACTGGAACACCAGATTTCTCTTCTGCTGTGGTGTTTAAATGTTTTTATTTTCGTAAGTTGTGTATCTTCGAATTAAGTGCTCATTAAAATTGCCTGATGTAAATGGAAACTGAAATGGTGCTATAATTTTTTGTAAAAGTTTCCACTGTCAAATTTCTTGAAAATCTTTTCAGTGGTTTTTTTCCAGTTGCGAGATTTGACGTTCTTATGTCGGTGCTGCTGAAGACTCAGGTCGTCTGCGATGTTGCACCATGTTGATTGTTAGTTACCTGCAATAAATATTTGGTAACAGTAGATATTGGCAAATATTTACCAATCGCCATGACTTAGCATCCCAGAAGACTAGACTCTTTGGTTTATGAGTTGTTGTGAGCATACAGATGGTTGGCTGGACAGCAGTTTTAATAGGTAGTTTTAACGGTGATGTAAACACTCCTATAAAAGAGACATATATACAACTTTCCCTGCCACTTTAATTAATTTATATTATCTTTTGATTATATCCCAGAGTGATGAGGATAAAACAAATTTCCAAAAGCTTATTGATGCTCTGAAGCATAGCAAACAAGGCAAGACATTAGGAGTGTTTTCCAAGGATAACTATCCTGGCCCTTTCATGGATTCGTGGAGAGCAGCACTGAAGAAGGAACACTTTGAAACTGTAAGTTTTATATTTGTTATGGATCAAACTCACATACTGTACATGTAATCCGCTTATGTTAGATTTTGAAGTGTTAGGATGTGTGAAGCAAAGACACTTGTTGCAGAAGCACATTTGTCATGCCTTCATGCTGTCTGTGTGTTCCCACTTTAAAGTATTGAACAGGTGTACTGGTTTTCATGAAGTTTTGTATGGATTGGAGGTAATGTTAGATTACGTTTTATTATGTACACTGTAGATTGGCTCACTGCAAAATAAAATTCCTGTTTCAGCAGGGACTGGTGGTACTGTGAATTAGTGTTGCCACCATTTTATAGAAGTATTGATTTATCAGTATATGCAATATGCTAGCGGTCAGTCCTTAAGTGAGTGATATTTTCAGCGTGATATATTGATGTTTGGACATCGTCAATATATCAACGGCAACACTACTGTAAATGTAATCAAATATGACATGATGCATGAAATACTGGTGTCTGTTGGTTGTAATCTGAAGTTCGCATTTTTTTCAGGTGGATGTGAGTGCTGATATAGCATATGTGATGGCACCCAAAGAGGAACCTGAGTTGCTCATCATGAAAAAAGCTTGCTTTGTATCTGTTGATGTTTTTAATAAATACTTAAAAGATCAGATTATGGAAATCATTGATTCAGATAAAGTAAGTAGATTGTCTTTATCATTTTTTCCTCATTAACAAATGTTTCACACTAGTATAGGTCTTGTAATTGTGGTGATAGAATGTGCATAGTGACTGCACCTGTGACGAGCCATTGTTCCATTTCTTCATAGTATTCCAGATTCTTTTGATAATTTCATTCATAAGATTATGGTCATATGGGATGTGACACCATTATTCTGGTAGACGGTAATGACAGTAGCCATTAGCCGAGACAGGCAGCTGGTTTTACCTGTAAAATAAAGTTGTGTTTAGACCGAGTATCTGTGCATTCCATGTTACACTGTTTTCATTACATAGCAGTTATACCATTCTGTAAAGTTCTAGTTTTTTATTGGTTTGTAATTAGGGTATGGATTTCTGCATAATGCTTACTTTATTCTGTCTACTCTGTGAATGTCGTGGACTTAGTTGTATTCTTTGTACTTGTAAAAATATGCTGAATCAACAGGACAGTTTTGCTGCAGCTGCTGGACCTAAGTCATGCTGTGTATCAGTTGGTTACAAATTATGACATGGACAAGGTCGAGGTGTTAGCAAAGTTAATTGTGAGGGTAGGAAGTGAAGTGGACTGATTCATAATGTTGTTCAGTGAGAGGCTTTGGTATTAGCAGTGTTGAATCTTTGGCTTCAGCTACCAGAGAGTGAATTAACTTTTCAGTGGTGACAGTTAAGTCCCTTGGTGTGCTGTGTACTGTGGTAGTGTTTTTAACATCCCTTTGACCTTATCTTCCTACAAGACTAAATACTGGTCTCTAAAATGTCCTGATGAATGGCCTGGCATGCCATATGCTTGTCCTTGTAGGTTTACTTGGTAGCAATTTAAATGTCCACGTTAAGTGAGGAAGCTCAGGTGATCAAGAGACACGATTGGGATTTAAACCAGTGTCCTGAAAGTTAATTTCAGCAGTGAAATCTTTAAGGTGGTATTACTTTCATTCTTTGTGGAATAAATTGAATATTTTTTCGCTGCAGTTTGATATATGATTGAATTATTATCTTATTTCTTACTGGTGTGTTATGTGGGTCACCAGCGTTCAGATTAGAAATTGAGGTTTATGTGGGAACTCCTTGAAGTACCCTTTCAGACACAAACCTGTTTTGCAGTCAGGGCATGTCCCACTCCCATGTATGGAGGCGGACCTGTTTCCAGTGGTAGGCATTCTGTCTAGAAAGTGTTATTTTATCTGTTAGAAGGTGGTTCAATAGTTGGGTGCCCATATCCAGGTTGAGGTACTTAATATTTGTGTTTTTTGAGTCCTTGATGATCTGGACCCTTAATCTGAGGGAGTCAGGAAATGGGTCACTACCGATTAAAAGCATTTTTTTAAGCTATTTCTTGAGTGGAACATCTGACACTGAGGTAATGAAGTGTTGATTTGTTTCTTTCACAGAAAGTGAAACATGCAAAACTTGCAGAAGGGGTGGAGTCAGCCATAACAGACAAGAAGTATGTGACAGGGGTGGACACCAGCCAGCTTGATATGTGTTACCCTGCTATCATTCAGAGTGGCGGAAATTACAATCTGAAATTTAGTGTTGTCAGTGATAAGAATGTTCTGCATTTCGGAGCTATAGTTTGCTCTCTTGGTGCTAGGTACAAATCTTATTGCTCCAACATTGTGCGCACACTACTTGTCAATCCCACGGATGCTATTCAGGTTAGCTCTCTACAAGAATCTGTAGCATAAGAGGAAGAAATCAGATCTGTGGAGGTTTTACTTTTAGCTGTACATGTGGACTTAAATTATCACTGTAGTAGTTAATGATCAGGAAGCATGTTTAAACCGGCAATTGGGAAACAGATGTGTCTAATAGAGATTATACTGTGTTGCATTTCCTTCTTGCTACTTCAGTGGCTTTGATTATACCAGTGCTGTTCTACGTTTACAGTAACTGGTCTCTACGGTGGGTCATGCCAGTCACCTACACTGACTTTGGAGTTATCCAATCAGTGGACCCACCAATCCCATATCTATTGATACATGATAATTTGCCAATTCTTGTTAATAGGGGATATAAGAAAATTATTGATGCAAATGGAGTGTAAACACCAGTCACTGTAATTTGTATTTTTCTAACCAACTCATACACTAAGAAACACAGTATATCACGTTTCACACAATTGTGTGAAACCATATATATTGTGTTTTTTAGTGTGCGAGTTGGTTAGAATAATACAAACTAGATTTACACATACACGGTAAGGACAACTTCAAAACCAGTCACTGTATATGCACAGTTTTGTTTGTACCTGTGTGCTGTGCCGGATTACCTACAGAATTTAGTTCTGCTATTGATTATATGAGTTTGAAGTTTTGTACCTGGACAGTGCTTGTTACATTAATTATTCTGATGGGAGTATCATATGGCACTTTTTGTTAGATGTAGGTATATGGTTGCGAATGTTCAGCTGTTATTTGCATTACAGGAAAACTACAATTTTCTTGTTGCACTTGAAGAAGAATTGCTGAAGGTGTTGACTGATGGAACAGCGTTGAATGCTGTGTATCAGGCTGGAATCAAATATGCAGAGAAGGAAAAGCCAGATCTTGTGGCAAACCTTACAAAAAACTTTGGGTTTGCTACAGGAATTGAATTTCGGGAGAGTTCTCTCGTTATTGGCCCAAAAACAACCGCTCTTGCTCGCAAAGACATGGTGTTCAATGTTAATGTTGGGCTTGCTGGACTAACAAATAAAGAAGCTTCTGATAAGGAAGGCAAAGTTTATGCTCTTTTCATTGGTGACACAGTTCAAGTTAATGTTGTAAGTACTGAATGAATTTGTAACAATTCATATTGCTTCTGGATACAGTAAAACATTTTTATTCCCAGCAACTGTACCCCTAAGTTACCTTCTAGTCTGGCCAATTTTAGCTGTACAGTAGCAAGATTTGAGGTTTGCATATTGGTGTTGTTGAAGATTCAAGTTGTCTGGTGTGTGAAGCTGTGTTGACTGGTGGATATACCCATGTTTTGGAGGAATGTGGTGTCTCCATCTGCAGGGTTCTAGACTGCTTGCTCCTGAAGGTGGAGGGAAAATACTCCCCTGAAATGTCAGTAACTGTCCACTGTTCGACATGGTGTAACAACCCAGAAGCCTTTGATCATCAGTACACTAGCAGCATACAGTCCTTCAGGGGGAAGAAACGAATATCACATGAACTGCATGTGTCCATGGCGCTGTTAAAAGTGGCTGCAACCACCATCTAACGAAAGAGAGAGAAAAGCTTCATGGTCGAAGTGCTGGAAGTTCTGATTGAAAAATATTTTGTCTTTATCGTGGCATGCTAGTATCTGAACTGGCAGTCTTGACCAACCTTCCATGAATGACCTAACATGGATGTGGGAGCTAAGGTGTTAATTTAGAATTCAAGGGACCAAATGATACAGTTCTTTTGATTTTAGTGAGTTTGAAATACCAAAAAATCTTGACAGACTGCTGTGTTTTAACAGTAATGCAAAATGTGTGAATTATTGTGCATACGCGTTAAGTACTATGGTACTCTTGTTCTTCTGACCGCGTTAAAATGAAAAGTTTTGTGATGTGGGTTTGCATAACCTCATTTAATGAAAACGTCAGTGTAAGTAAAAAAGCAGTTCCAACCAAGAGCCATTAAATAGGGATTCCATTGTAATTAGAACTTGTATGCTTGCTCTATAGGAACAACCACCAACTATTTACAGCTTGTATACTCCCTTTATAGGAACAACCAGCAACTATCCTCACTCCATTAAAAAAAAAGATAAAGAATGTTGGCATTTTCCTAAAGGATGAGGGGGAGGAGGAGGAGGAAGAAGAAAAAGAAAAATCACCTAAAGAGCCAGAAATATTGGGTCGTGGAAAACGAACTGCTGTACTGGAGTCCAAGTTAAGGGTAAGCAGAAACGTAGTTTTAACTCTTCAGTGCCGTCCTCTGCACTGTAAGGTAAAGGCAAAGGTCACCCTGTAACATATGCTGTGACTGGCATGGGGGGGGGGATGTTGGTGGTGCATAAGCTGGATGAAGTTGGGTTACCAACACCTTGTTCTGGCGGCCTTACTCTCAGGAAGGAGCACCATTACCCATTGTAAAAGAGTCTGGGTGGTCCTCAGGACCAGTCTGGATGGATATAAAGAAAGCAAATATCTTGCCCGTACTAGGGCTCAGACCCTGGACTGTCCGTATGTGTACTGTACCAGCCTTTAATTCCTTTAAGTCACTGGCCTGTATGTAATATGCTGAGTGACTGTATTTTAGGGCATCTTAAATGTAAAATTGCTCCATCCAGGGTAGTAGCTGTAATTTAAACCCCAGTGTCATAGGGTTAATAATGTTCGAAAAAATTGTTGACTTTCACATACATTAGGGGTTTGTGATTAATGTGTTGTCATTAAAACTGGTAACCCTTTGGTGCTGGAATTAAGTACCCAGTGGGAGCTGCCGAAGACTGGAATTAAAATGAGGGCTGCATAAGAGTAGCCATCAGCAGTTGTTGGCTGTAGCTGATGTTTGGTGTTTTGAACATCACACTACCTGGCAGGAATAAGTGATGTTAGGTGCCAATGGGTTGAATGAAATGGAAGGTTTATAAATATGACAGTGAGGAGGAAGTATTTCATTTTATTTGCATCGTCAGTCGTTTGAGTAACATTACACTGTTAGGTTATGTTATCTAATTTCGTGTTCAATTCAGTGAAGAGGTGACGTGCAGAATTATTTTTTGTTGTCATAGTCTGAGCACTCTTCAGAAGAGAAGCGCAAGCAGCATCAAAAGGAGCTGGCACAGGCATTAAATGAGGCTGCTAAACAGAGATTAGCACAGCAGTCAGATGGCAGAGAGAAAGAAAAGGTACGGAAGTCAACAGTAAGCTACAAGAATCATGGACAAATGCCTCGAGAAACCGAGGTGCGGGACTTGAAAATCTATGTTGGTAAGTGATATGTGTATGTTTTTAGCTACCTCTAGGTCTGGGTTCAATCCCAGAAATCTGATTTACCATGGTTCACTGTCATTTTTAATCTTGAGCAATAGCTTGTAATTCCTTTATATACTCCTCATTATTTATAAAACGTGTGCAAATACATGTATGATCATGGGTGTGATAGTTGTGTGGCCAAGTGGAAATTTGACTGTAACAAGTATTTGCTATGACATTTCTCGTGTTGTTACAAACTTATTAAAATGGATTTTCAGTGTATTCCTGAAGCCGTGAGTTTGACAGCTTATATCCTTCAAATTGACTGTGTGTGGCGTTTTCCTTGCAGATCGAAAATACGAGACTGTTATATTGCCTGTGTTTGGAATTGCTGTTCCATTTCACATTTCCACCATCAAGAACATCTCTCAGTCTGTAGAAGGTGATTACACATATCTCCGAGTTAACTTCTTCCACCCAGGAGCTACTATGGGGCGTAATGAGGGTGGCTCCTATCCTCAACCTGATGCTACTTTTGTCAAAGAAGTGTAAGTTATGTGGTAATTAGCGGTGGGAAATCAAAGTTATTGGACAGCTACCCCCATTTGCAATTGTCCACCACAGATCCCATGTAGATACCCTAAAATTGCATCCTTGGCCTCCACAGTGAGATGGTAATATTACTTTTATGTTTGTTTGAAAATTTGTGACCCGTTGCCAAATTTTAACCACACCAATTTATGGTATGTATGGATGTATGTGTTATATCAGGGTACATTTTGTCTTAATCCAAGGCATTTTCATTAGATATTAGCCAAGAGTGTAGTTGTTGTTACAAGAGTTAAACATTTTCAGCTCTGTATAAGAGCATGTATGAAAACAGTCTAGACATTGTTGTCATTATTTGCAGAACATACCGTAGCACAAATGTGAAAGAACCTGGTGAGCTCTCAGCGCCATCAGCGAACTTAAACACGGCCTTTCGACTGATTAAGGAGGTACAGAAGAAATTCAAGAACCGTGAGGCTGAAGAACGTGAGAAGGAGGACTTAGTGAAACAAGATACACTTGTCATGTCTCAAAACAAAGGCAATCCAAAGCTGAAAGATTTGTACATTCGACCTAACATTGTTACAAAACGAATGACAGGTAATCAAAAATTCTTTGTGGCAGAGGCATATTTTAATTATTTGAAGGTGAAGGTTGCATATGGTTATTTGGTAGAAGTATGTGTTCTTCACCTGGAATGTGTTCTGCTTTTCTTCTCAGCTTTGCAATGTGTAGTGCTAAAAATCTGAAGAAGGAATAACACTGAAATTAAGAAAATAAAATATTATTATTGAAGTGTTGATAGTTATCATATAATAACAAAGTAATGAAAGCATACAGTGAAACTCGCTTAAGACATCACCAGTTAAGATGTTTTCCCGCCAAAGACGTCAGGATAAAAAAGCACCAAAATTCTCCCATTTGATTAACATTACATGTTGTACTTTTAATACATCTCTGCATAGGAGAATTTCGCACCTAAGGAGGAATAAGAGTTGACAACGAAACAATTTTTTTACCCTTTTGATACATTTTCTGTATCAAAATCTTAAACAATTTCCCCAAGTTTCCATTCATTCTGTTTCCAAAATACAGCATTCAAATGGCACGGTCAGTTCATATAGGTTGATCTCCGGCGTCATTTCTGCAAGTTTCACACAGCAGAGTGATGGAACCTCATGGCGCAGGGGTGTTGTATTTCTCTTGCGATGTAGAGACTGCAGTCAGTCCCCACTACTTGGTGTCTGTTGCTCTTCCATCGTGATGACCAAAATACCATACTGGGGGTCCAGAAGCCTATCCTAGCTGCTCTGTGACATGTATGGGCCATCTTGCCATCAATCCTGTATGATGTGGGTTCTGATAGGGTGTTAAGTGAACCACAAAAGAAAGCATAATGAAGTAACCTGGAAATTCCTTAGTCACTGCTGGCAGAAAATGAAAGCTTAGTTGTGTTGTGTAACTGTTGAGGGTCTATAGTGTTCTCCAGTCTAGTGAAATTGGCTGACACTGTATTTACAGGATCTTTAGAAGCTCATGTAAATGGGTTTCGGTACACTTCAGTTCGAGGGGATAAAGTCGACATCTTGTACAACAATATCAAGAACGCATTCTTTCAACCATGTGATGGTGAGATGATCATCCTGCTACATTTTCACCTGAAGGTGAGAACAACTGGTTGCATGTTGGCCTGATATCATAATAGCTTTGTAACACTTCCTCCTCACCACCACCACCACTGCTACCACCGCCGCCACCACCATGAATGTTATGTTATGCACCAGCATTTCCCAACCTTCTGAAGTCCATGGACAGAACAAACCTTCCTGGCACTGTGGGCTGTGTCATTAGTTACTGTTAGCTACTTCTGTTATAGACCCCCAGTTTTCATAAGGAATTCTGTTGGCTTATTTCAGATTTTTTGAAATTGACTAAAAACACACTTTGAACCACATTTTGCATGTTGAGTATTTATTTGTGTTCACAAAAGATGTACTTGTTTGATTGGGTATGTCACATCTTCATTCTTTGTATTATTGTAGCCGGTTGTGTGGTTCTGTCCATTTTTCCTGATAATATTTCCATTTTTTGCATTTGCTGAATGATCTGATTTTACAATACTGAGTAAAGTTCACAGAAATATAAGTCTTGCTGCATTCCGTTTTTTTGGGTCATTTTCAGTGGTATAATATTTCAGAGTTGAATTTTTTATGATGTAGTGTATTGCAGTTTTGTTTATGTTAACATTTGTTTACCAGAATTACACTCAGTGATATAGTTGGTTTTTGCCATATGATTCAAATTTTATTTCCGGATATCTGCTGTGTATTTCAAGTGTTTAAATTTCAGTATGTAATTTTGTAACTTTGAATATTTTTGCTATACATTCCCATAGATCTTGACGCAGTGGCAGGCATTCTCATTTTGTGTTTGTGTGTAGTGGTGATGAGTCATTTGTGATTCATACTCTGATTCATGTGGTAGTACCTGAACATCTGTGTATAGTGTTACATTTTTACATTTTTTCCTGTAGCATGCCATCATGTTTGGCAAGAAGAAACATGTTGACGTGCAGTTTTATACTGAAGTTGGTGAAATAACAACTGACTTGGGGAAACATCAGCACATGCACGATCGAGATGATCTAGCAGCTGAACAGGCTGAAAGAGAACTTCGTCATAAACTGAAGACAGCATTTAAAAGTTTCTGTGAGAAGGTGGAAGCTATGACAAAGCAGGAAATTGAGTTTGATACTCCATTTAGGGAACTTGGCTTCCCTGGTGCTCCCTTCCGTAGTACAGTACTTCTGCAGCCCACCAGTGGTTGTCTTGTAAATCTTACTGAGTGGGTGAGTAATATCTTTTGGGTTTCTTGGTTTTAGCAGCCGTGTTCTACTGTTAATATGGTACAGTACTGTTGCCGTCTGAGCAGCAGTGTATTCCTGTTGTCCAACAAGCGGTAGTAGACGTTACAAGTTTTCTCACAAATGCATGGCTGCATGTGCACCGTATTTGATTCAGTTAAGGAGTAGGTTTGTTGCATATATTTCTGAAGCTTAAAATTTTCGGTGTACTCTTAATTTTTATGTTCAGATTTGAGGGTAAGGCTTGAAGAGATGAATTGTATGTGTTATGAAAAAAAAAATTGCTTCTAATGGGATATCTGTAAAACTTGTATATGAAAGGTTTTCTTTAGCAATCCCCTGTAATTATTTTCATATGATTATGTTCACAGCCTCCATTTGTGATCACACTTGAAGATGTTGAGCTGGTACATTTTGAACGTGTGCAGTTTCATCTGAAGAACTTTGACATGATCTTTGTTTTCAAAGATTACCATCGTAAAGTGGCTATGGTTAATGCTATTCCCATGAACTTGCTTGATCATGTGAAGGAATGGCTGAAGTAAGTACTGGAGGGTGTATGGGTGCAGAAATCCTGGGTGACTAAATTTTGTACAGTGGCACCTGATATTTTTAACATAGTTATTGCAGTTTTTACCCTTACATACAAAACTGAAGTATCGGTTCATGTGCACAGAACACAAAGCGCCAGATGGCAATGAATGTTGCTGATCATACCAGAATTGTGGGCCCTGAGTATGGAACTTGCTGTGTGTCACTGTCTGGCACCAAGAATTGGAGGTAGCTCCTAGATTTTTGGAAAATTTGTGCATCCTTTTTATTGTGCTTTTATTTACATTTGATGGGTAGAACTTCTCTGAACCAATTCCCATTATAAAATATTTGGTACTGGGTGTTGATATGAGGGTTGTCCAGAAAGTAAAGACCATTTGCGCATAGCACTTGTGCAGGTCAACTTTCTGTGCTGATTCAAGGTCGCTTGACCTCAGTGGTCCTTTGTCTTTGTTTCAAGTAAGTTTCGCAGCAATTGCATCATTTGAACAGTTTTTGTTAGTGTTTAAAATGATTAAGAAAATTGATAACCCCACCGACTGTGAAGTGCCATCTGTGATCTGTTTTTTGAACGCACAAAATATTTGTGCTATTGACAGTCATAGAAAACTTACGGCAGTGTATGGTGAAGGTGTGATGATTGACTCGAGTGTAAGGAAGTGGTGTCGAATGTTAGTGCAGGCAGGACAAATGTTCGTGACGAAGCGATATCTGGGCACCCATCTCTCATCACTGAGGACCTGAAAAAACAAGTTGACAAACAAATTTGACATGATAGACGCTTGACTCTTGACCAACTGCATGATAAATTCCCTCAAATTTCTTGATCCCTTCTACATGAAATCCTCAGCAAGCATCTTGTGTACAAAACTATTTGTGCAAAGTGGGTGCCATGGATGCTGTCAGATGACCACAGGAAAACCACGTGGGCGCTGCAATGGCATTTTTGGAGCGTTATCACTGAGACAGAGACAAGTTTCTTGACCATATCGTCACAGGGGATGAAACTTGGTTTTCCCACTTCACCCCTGAGATCAAGTGTCATTCGCTAGAGTGGCATCATCCTCGATCGCCTTCAAAACCCAAGCAGTTTAAGCAGACATTGTCCACTTGGAAAATCATGGCCACAGTTTTTTGGGACCAGAAAGGCGTTCTTCTAGTTGAGTTCATGTCACAAGGCACAAACATCAATGCAGAAGCGTATTGTGCAACTCCGAGGCGGCTGTGGCGCGCCATTCAAAACCGAGGGCAGGGCCTATTGTCGAGCCGAGTGATGCTCCTGCACGACAGTGCACGCCCGCATGCTGCTGCCAGAATGCAAGCAATTCTTCGAGGGTCTGGCTGGGAAGTTTTTGAGCATCCAGCATATAGTCCAGACTTGGCCCCAAGTGATTTTCACTTGTTCCCAGCATTGAAGGAATTTTTGGGTAGCAGATGTTTCAGAAGCGATGAAGAAGTGAAGGATGCTGTCAAGGAGTGGTTAAATGGACTGGTGGTGGAGGTCTATGACAAAGGCATACAAAACCTCATCACACGCTATGACAAGTGCCTGAATGTTGGTGGCGACTATGTAGAAAAATAACTTAGGTCTGTAATAGTGTTACATTATGGTTTTTTAAATTTTTATTTTGTTTATTTTTCTTTATAGCCAAACAATCTTTACTTTTTGGATGGCCCTCGTATTACAGAACACTGTGTGATTCTTGAGCTAAGGAGAGGCATAATAACTTACCACTTGCAGAAGTGCGAACATGTTTTTTATCGTCAGCCATTGATTTATGTGTAATCATAAATCAGTGCATAACCTGTCAGAGATGACAAAGAAATCATCTCTTTCATCCTTTTCTGTATTACTTTTGTACTTTTACTGCTTCTCCTCTCTCCCATATTCCTTCGTCCTCCATTCTGTTTGTCGTGGTGCCATTTCTGTCCCAGTATCCTAGCAGTGGCAGAAGAGTGTTCAGATATTTCCCTACATTCTGGCACCTGCAGAAGATGCTGTAAGCTTTCCCTGAATCTTGGCAGTGGGACCTTAGGTTTTCCCCAGATATGACACAAATTGGCTGCTATTTTATATGGATTCAAATAAAGCAGTGAACAGTGTGCAGATCACTATTATGTATTGTCTAATATAATTCCAGAGTACAGTGAAACTCTCCTTAATAAGTTTTTGTTATTTACAAAAATTCAATGATCAGTCTTGTAGCTGAACACTGGGAAATATTGTTTGTATGTTTGTGTGTCCAGCCTCACCCTGAGAAAGGACCCTTTGACCCTCCGTCGTTCTAGTTTTCGCTATGACAGGGGTAGGAGGATGGAAGGAAATAAAAATATAAAGGGTGTGAGGTTGGGGACAGCAAGGGGGGTAGAAACTAAGGGAATATACGAAGGTCTGCCAAACTGGCGGCAGTCATTTTGAGAGAAATAAGAAGAACGAGGCATCCACTTTGAAGTTGGCACGAAAGAACAGATTGGTGGTGACCGAAATAAAGTGGGACACTTCAACCAGTACATGACTTAATGGTGGTTAAATAAAGGCGGATCCTGTAGCTAGTAAATGTATTGATGGTGATTAATAAAGTGTGAACTCAGTGCAACTAGTGAATATATTGGGGGTAAATAATAAAGGTGTGATACCTGACTGAAAGTAATCCATCCTCTCATCGGGTGTACTGGTGGGACCTGCACAATACAAAAGACGGTTACAGTCTTATTAAGCTGGAACACTTCTTAAAAAGGTATGGCTGAAAATATGAAACTGGTTTGTAAGTCTGTATTTCCAATTGCTGTAAGCTTTACCACAGTATTAGTCCATGTGAATTGTGCATAAAATGATTAACTTTTACCATCAAACTTTCTTCAGTGATTTTAACACATTCGCTAACACAGTACATCATATGTGTTGTTTACAAGCACAAAATTGTTCTTCACTTTCCATTTGTAGTTACAGTGCCCTATTTGCACATTAGTAAGTGCTATGTCAAAATATGTGGGAAGTTGAGGTGTTTTGAATGTTTGTAATTTAAGTATATTTGCATCCAGAGTTTTTCATTTGGTACCATTTTCAAAAAGACTTGAAGTGTGCCTTTGTAGATATCAGCTTCTAACAGTGTTGTGTGGCACATTAGAGGTTTCTTGCAGAAAATGGCTGTAGATCTCCCAGTACTTCAAGTGCTTCATGGCATGTGGGGAGCAGTCTGCAGTCAGGAATGGGTCCATACCTCTTTTAATGTCTAAATCCATGATGTTGCAGAGTGGATCCATGTTCATTTCGTAGGAAGGAACAGTATCATTAGCGTGGACAAATTCTGAGAAAGTGGTGCTAATGTTGAACTTCACCTGAAGGTGTTGTGATCTCATAATCACAAGTTACTCTACTACCATCTTCTCAGTTTGTTACTATAGTGTGAACCTTGCTTCTCTCACACTTTATGCTCAGTGAATGTGAACTAAAGCACATTTTTGTATGTAAAGGCAAAACTGCAGTATTTATGCTGGAAATACTAGGCACCACCATGCCGAGTCACCTATGTGACCAGGCACCTGGGATTTCTGCACCTTGAGATGTTATGAAATTGAGAGGCCATGTTCACTGTCATTTCTGAAGTTGGTAATGTGTGGTATAGGAACTGATTTCAGTTATCTGGTGACTTTCTTCTGATTACAGTTCATGTGACATCCGCTATTCTGAGGGTATACAGTCTTTGAACTGGACCAAGATCATGAAGACTATCACAGATGATCCGGAAGGATTCTTTGATAGTGGTGGTTGGACTTTCCTGGATCCTGAGAGTGATGATGAGGACAATGCTGAGGAAGTGGAAGAAGAAGAAGAGGATGATGCATATGAGGTTGGAATATGATAAGCAAGGGGGCAAAGTGATACTAAGAGCATTGCTTTCATTCTGATCGTATTGAAGTTCAGAGAGAAACAGGTACTAATCTGTTAACACTTTGCTGTGCCTAATGCAGTAGAACAGTGAATTCAAGTCACCATACTACTGTGTTAGTAATGGAAGTGAATTTACCTGCATCAGTATTCTTTGTCACAGGAAAGATAATTTTTCCTTAGGTTCATTTAATTTATTTCTTTGAAAATCAGAGCATTGTAAACTCCAGACCAAATCTTTGAAATACAGTGAGATTTGATTTTCGGTTAAGGAGACCCAGACCAGTGGCTGTGTGAGATTCCAGGCTTTTGCCATGGTGTATTTAATATCTTTGTTGTGCTAGGTTGTTGCATGTTGTGGGTTGGATACCTTGACCCTTGGGAGTGGGACCAATGATCTGTATTGATGTGCTGGTAACAGATCCAAATCAGGCTGTTGGAAGTTGGAGCATTTTGAACTCCTGACCAGACCAGTGAAAAAATAACTACCATGAAGTCCAGTATCATGAGAACTCATAACAATGTGAAATTTTGGGATTGTCACAAATACTAATTATAGATAATTCATAAAACACCAGAAATTAGACCCCAAATATTTGCGTACTTGTGAATACCTTACTCACTTTTTCATTTAAAAAATGGCCAACAACACGGGGGTGGGGATTGGCAGCTGGTTTACTATGAATACGTGCAGTAAAAACTTATTGCGTTTCTGTTATTAGATGATGATTTATGTTACGTTTTGTTTTACAAACACTGATTATTGTGTATTTGTCTTGGGCTGAACATTTAATTTATACTGAAGATTTCTTACACTTATGCATGTTGAATTATGAGTATTTTTGTCTCATATAGTTTCAGTGTGTTTGTCTCGTGGTGTTTTTGTATGTCATTGACTCATTTCCTGGTTTTCTGCACCATCGTAGTAACTTTACTATTGTCATTTTGTTAATCTGACATGAAAATTTTTAAAATGTTTTCACAACTTCTCATTATTGTATGATTTGTTTGGTAGTACATTCTCAAAATTAGCAGCAGTATAAAATATTATAAGTGAAGTCTTACCACTTGTTGAAGAATAGGTGTGTTTAGCTTTCAGAATCGTACAGAATCATTGACGTCCAGGCTTATTGCCATGAAATTCTCTGTATACAACCATTGTGCAGTTTAAATGCAGTTTCTTATCTCACAGAAAATTCCCCCTTACAAAACCCAGCTGTTTAATGTACAGGAAAATAATTGAGCTTTATTTCATCAAAATAATGTGAAACACAAAATACACATTGTGGGCAGAGTGAAGAATTTGTTAATGATAAAGCAGGTGGTATATTAAATACCACAGTGCTGTGAAAATTGAATGCAGTGGGTAGTGCAAGTGCATTGAAAGAAAGAAAGAAAGCATAAAGCAGAAAGAGGGAACTATGGTTTTGTATACAGATAGGTTTGCAAAGTTACTATGCATGTGAAATGGCACCAGGTCTGATTTAAGACATTTTTGGGCCCAGTGCAGAAATAAGTCAAGGAGGCCTTACAATTCCATAGACCTGAACTGGCAAGATAGTTAAGTACTGTAAGAATTTGCATACAAAATATGCATGACACACAAAATCTGAAAGGCACCCAGCCTTTTCAGGGCTGCATGCAGCTACATAGATTGTGATAGTCTTAAATTGACCCGGGATGCCAGTAATCTGTGAGTATGTCTTTTCATTGTGGTTATTCTTTCAGCCATCAGATGCAGAATCTGAAGAGTCGGATGATGACTCTGATTACTCAGAATACTCAGAAGGAAGTGAGAGTGAAGGTAAGATGTGGCTTGTTTCCTTTGTCACATTTATTTTATTTGTCTTTGAAAAGGAATGGTTAAACGTTCAACTCTTGTGCTCTCAGACTCATTTTCTGTCAGACTTTTTGAAACAGGAAACCATTGTGACAGAACTCTGTCGTATATTTAAGTTTGTAACGTGTGACTATGCTCATTTATCCATGATGTAATTCTACTGGAGTAATTTGAAGTAACATAATAACGTGGAGCTGTTCTTGGTAATTGTTTTCAGTCTCGTGATGACTGGAATCAATATATTATGATGATGATGTTGATGTTGCTGCTGCTGCTGCTGCTGCTGCTGCTGCTGCTGCTGCTGCTGCTGCTGTTACCACTACCACTACTACTGCTGCTACTACCATCACCACCATAACTGCTACTACCACTGCTGCTGCTGGGTGAATGAACAAGTGCTTGTTCATTTATGTCTGTTTATTTTGCTCAGAGGAAGAGTTGGCAAGTTCAGAAGAATCAGGAAAGGACTGGTCTGATCTGGAGCGTGAGGCAGCTGAGGCAGATAAGGAACGCAGAGATTTCCAAGATGAATATGCTGGTTCGGGCAAGAAAGTCAAAGGAAAGCAGCATGGAAGTTACGGAGGACAGAAAGATTCTGGACGGGATAGGTTAGCAACTTAAGTGATTTTTAGAGGCAGTGTTAATGATTTTCAGTTGTACGTAGCCAGAGTTTGTATCAGTATGACAATAATATGGTCTTGCAAGGCTTTATGGTAACAAATAGAGCCTTAATTTGGTGAGCAGGACTTGATATAATTTTGCAAGCCATTGTAGTTATTTTTCATGTTTTACATGTTTCCTCCTGCACTGAGAGATCTGTTTTTTCCAGTGTGGTTGTCTGGTTGTTTGTGGCAAACATATTAAACTCCTCAACTTTCTCTCAATCTGTCATGAAAAATGCAATTTATTTACTTTGCAGACACTCATCAAAACATAAGAAACACAGCAGCAGTTCCAATCACAAGGATAGCCACAAGAGCAGCAGCAAATCAAGTGATAAACACAGGTGTGTACTAATGTCTGTATTATCTCAGATAATGGTAGTACCTAATTTCATCACCTTCTTAATATGGGTGTAATGGTGATTCCTTGAGAGTGAATGCAACCAGATCTATAAAATTCAGGAGATCCAAATATGTTGTTGTCATCGTCGTCGTCATCATCATCATCATCATGATGTAGGAATGCCATTCCCTTCGCTCTGTTTGTGAGACGTAAAACTGGTGATGGCTGTGGTTTGTGTTGAAATGAGCCACCATGCCCACAATCCTGCTTCATGGTGCCAGGATCCTTGCTGTTACATGTTCACTCTTTGGGTGTCAAATGATATGTAATGGGTAATGGAATAAACAGATATGCCTTACAAGGTCTGATTTCTTTTGGAGTGATTTGTAAAAGTTTGGAATTTTGTAATTCTGTGGAGAATGTGGGTTGGTGGGGACCAGAGCAGGGAAGACTTTAGGAGAAAATTATGTTAAAAGGGTCAGAGGAATGGCAGATAAAATCTAAAGCACTTATGTTGTATGTCATTGTACTGATTTGGAATGTATAGATTGTGAAAGGTTTTGCCATTTTGTCTGTTCCTTTAGTATGTGAAAAGTGTTCTTCCATTGGATCTGATAACCACATTTCTTAGTGCATTTGTACTGTAGATTGAATCTGATGGCTTTGCAATGTCTTGATGTAATGTTTTGCTCCTTCTGTTGTGGTTTCAAAGTTGATGCTGTGGCTTTGGTTGTTGGTGTGCTCGATCACTGTTAAATGTGTTCAAGTTGCAAGTCTTGTTCGTTTGTGCAACCTGTTCCACTATGGCAGATAGCCCAGGATTCACGCGGAAACCTGTGGATGCCTGGATGTTTGAGATTTGGGCTGTCCTTGACAGACCTGAGAACAGTGTGTACCATGGGTAGGAATAACTACGTGAACTTTGTGTATGGTGTCAGTTCTGTACTGATGTGGTTGGACAAATTTTGGGCGTATGGCATAAAGGTAATGCTGATGTATCTCACTGCGTTTTAGTGGATGGAGTGCACTATAAAAATGCCTGGGAGAGTAACTGTTCTCCCAGAATGTCCATCAGAGGTGCATCAATTCAGTTTAGGGATCAGGTGCATCAGATATATTCTTCATTCTGTTTATTAGCATGAGAGGAAATTTTCATGGCCCAAAGGTGTATTATGACTTGCATAGTCATTGCTGTACAAGAAGAGTTATTTCCCTTCTGTTGCTGCCTTTTGAATGGGATGTTTGAATGGACACTGCTTGGGATGAGGGTGGAAGTTATTTGTGTGGCGATGTGATCAGATGGCAAAGACACAACAGAGTGACATGTTATGAATGCAAAGAATATAAACCCTCCTTTGTGGTTTGTAGACTGTGTTATGCTCTGACCTTTGCCCTCTGTTTTACCAGCAGAGTACACCAGGCGTATATGTGTGTTCAAATCTGAACTCTGTAGGATCTGACTCGTATATTGGTAGGGTGTCCTCATTCTCTTCTTCTGTGTAGCTTGTCTGCAGTTCTGTGGGTGTATGATCTGAAGGCATTTTGGATACATAGTGAAAGTACTTTCATTCATATTCCATTAGTTTTTTATTTAACTTAAATACATTAATTACCTGCCTTGTATGTTTATTTTATTTGTTAATTTGTTGTCTGATATGCAGTAGTCTGCCAGTGGTCTCAGAAGCACTTCTCTGTAGTTTCAGTTCATTTATTGCACATATATTTTTTAGACAGGGTGTCATAAAGAATGTCCTCTAACCTTAGGTGGTTACTCCCTGGCTTATTTGGAGTCAACAGTTTTACGTCACTTCATGTTTAGCATAAATGTTGACATAACATACATGACATCACATTGTGATGTACAAATTTGATGGGGGGAGGGTTGTGGGGGTTGGGAGAAGAGGAGCGGTTAATTACAGCTACACGTTTGCAGTGTCTTCCTGTATAGTGTGCGACATGTTGTGGCTTCAGCTAAATGCCATTGTCTGGCACTATAAAAAATACTTGTAGAAAGAGCACTTGTGTACGGCAGAATAAAATTTCAAGTGATTGAGGTCTTAGCCATACAATATGTTGTGTGTCGTAAAGGCCAAAAATGTGGTAATAGAACAGTGTATATTGGGATGTGCTGAAAACAGTATACAGTACTTGCATTAAGTAAAAGGAAGATTCTTCTGTATGGTATAGGCCCCCAAGGGATGGAAGTCTGTAATTGAAAAAAGAAATTTAGTTCAAATATTATATTGTTTTCTTGAATGAGTATATGAAGTCTGTAAATTAGAAGGAATATCATACTTTGTTGTTATATGGAAATAAAGTTTGGTCTAGTGAAGCATTGTTTTTGTGTACGTAATTTTATCTATGTTTCCAGTCCAGCTGATTAGAGGACAAATAACTGTAAACAAGACTTCATATGAAAACTATAAATTGCTGTTTTGCTCAAATTTTGATAGAGAAATTAACATCTTATACGATTGAGAAAGCTTTAGTACTTACATAAAAATACACAGAACATAACCCCCATAAATAATGTTGGAGAACTTTCACGTCCATGTATCAGAGACGTACTGCAGGATGTCATATGACATAAAGCTAGTTAAGGTTGAGTGATGATGTCAAAGATTGTGTTGGGGCCAAATGTAGGTTTATCATTTAACTGATTACCTTTCTTGTCTCCTTATAAATATAAAATTTCTTCATAGAATCGAGATGTGGACCTTTTGTAGTTACATTTACAATTTTCATAATATCAATAATTCCCATTGGATGTCTCTATTGAAGGAGATATTGTGCAGATTTAAAGTTGTGATTATTAGATGAGATCTGTGGTCTTCTGGGATTTTACACAGCATAGAATGGTAGTATGTTACTGATGTTTTGGGACAACCAATCAATCCTCTCTTCAAGGGTCAAGCAATCATTATAAAAATAATTATTTGTATTTTGTTAAATTTATTTCACTTATATTGTTTTCACGTACTGGAATTTAAATATTAAAATACTGTACAATGCCTGCTCTTTAACGTGGTGTTCAATAAGCCTGTGTAAATTGAAAATTATAAAAATGGTGTGCATTTCTGTTGAGCATAAAGTTTGCAGTGTTCTGGTTTGTCTGTTTAGGAATTAAAGTTGGTATTTGTAGGGTTTAATGTGTGTCATGTATTTGTACATTGTTTGCCTTCTGCTGCCTAGACAAGCTCGTGGAGTAGGCAGGCACAGGAAGGTGCCACCATCATCAAAACACAGGTTAGACAGGTGCTTGTGTTTGAGAATTTGGTCTCTTTTGCATGATTTTGTAGATGTGTTATGGAGTAGTGTCAGTCTGTTTCATTTATGCTAAGTTAATCACATTTGTCAGTTACCTGTTTCTTTAAGATTAACCTTTGAATTGTTAGATTTGCAAGTGAAAGGAAGGGTGTACAAAAAGTCGGACTATTTGATGAGAAAATTGCCTGTCGAATCATAAAGCTATCAAAACTATTACACTGTTGGTCTGTAAACTGTGTAAGTGGCAAAATCTTATATAAGCTCGAATTCTGCTCAGGTTCTGTAATTTTGTACCAGTACATGATACCTTTGCTTCTTGAAGGAGTATGTTATAGAATTACAGTCTTCTGTAATGTGATGCTGTGTAGTTTGGTAGATGGGGACCAATGTTCAGGATGAACCTCCCATCTAAATCTCTAAGGCTCAACAGATTGCCCAGAAACATTGGTATTATCTACCAAACTGCGTGGCATAATGTCCTGAGAATGTATGTGGATTTTGTTTAGTTTATTTGACTTGAATTCTGTTTCATCACCAAAATTTTGTCACTAAAATATGTTAAGGTCCATTCTCTTCAAAACATCCATGTCACAACATCAATCAAATGTGATTGTGTATTTCCACATTTTTTTCTGCTGGACCAGAACAGGTACCAGAGTTGCCACATGATACCTAGTTTATGCATGCAAGGTGACTGTTTAGAGAAACAGTATTACTGAGCTACTTTGTGTGGCTGTTACAGATGGACAGTTACTGTTTTCAGTTTGTTGACGTTAAATAAGGTTATGACTTGTTTCACAGTCCATCAAAGAGCCGGGATAAACACCATGATAAGCACAAATCATCATCATCTGCAGGCAAGAAGAGGTCCCGTGAAGATAGTAATAGTCGTGACAGACAGAGCAAGAAGAGGTGAGTTTTTCATAGTTTGTTTAATGGATGTATGTGATTGAAGTGGAGGGGTTTTGACAGCTTCAGCTTTAATGAATAGTAGTAAAACTTTCATTTGTATTTGTTGGATTTTGTAGAGGTAAATTCTGATACTGATAATTCATCATAATTTTGCAGATATGTGAACAGTCATTTTTACAATTTCCAAATAAAAATCATATTTTAAATTAACATTACCTCATTTGCCCAGACCCCCCTTCTCTGTAAATTTTAATTTGTAGCCTGTTTCACTGTTCTTTGACTTGCAATTGAACGTACATAAATATTTGCCTGTATTCATAAGATTAATTTTATTTGTATGATTTAAAATTATTCTGTATGATAACTGTTCATTTCCTGCCAGCCACTAGGCCCTTTGCTAGTAACCTTCCATCCAATTTCTTGTTGCTCTGTGCTAATTTGCACCACTTTCTCCTTTCTGAGACATATGGGACACCTGCCCTTCTCCACTCCCTCTCTGCTTGCTGTAATTTTCCACATACCCATTCTTTACCATGCTGCACCTATTCCGTTTCCTTTCACAACATCATGCATTATTCTGTACTCCATGTATGCTTCATATCATGTAGAACACCAAGAAATCTTTTAATATGAAACCAAAAACATGTTTTGTGTCAATATCTTTGTATCTGTCCTTGAAGTCTCCTCCTCTTTGCCAATAAATGGGTTCCTTAAGTTTTTTTAACTTATTCACCTCCTTTGTATAGCTATCCACACATAACATTTCTTACCTGTGTCTTAATTCTCCATATATAAAAATGTTCAGAATTTTACAGTTAACACCATAATCTTTCCTGACCTGCTGTCTCTTTCGAGCTTTGTATTAAGTGTGCCATTTGCTGCATAGTATGTTACACCATCTGTTCTGTTGCAAAAGCAGCCATGAACTTTATCCGTCTCATTGAATGCCCCATGTATGCCCTGTAATTCCGTACCATACATCATTCTGATTACCATATCATGAAAATTCTTTAAAATTTTATATCCAAATCTAGCATCTTTGCTGAACGTTATCTGTATGCATCAGTCACTCGCCACCTCACATGCATCTCCTCTTATGCTTACACCACCCACCTCTATTTTGCGAAATTATTCCCAAGTCACTAATTTGCGAAACAAATTCTATGCTCTGACCTGTCAGAAATTCTGTCCCCTCTTTTTGACCTTGCCCCACACCACTTATTTTGGGGATGGGGCATGGGGTGGGAACTTACGATCTTTGATTTCTTCAAGTTACATTTCAGACCCACACTTTATCTTATTTATCCTGATCTTTTGCCCTCTGCAAACCATTCACAGTAAGAGATGTAACTGCTAAGACGTCTCTGTACAGCAAATCTGGAATGGTAGCTTGTCCAGCTGTTTGTGCACATAAATTTCTTTTAGAGACATGATTAATATCTATGAATCTGTTAAGTATGTACTGAAACCACATCCTTGTCTCACTCCCATTTGTGTTATGACATTTGGCACTTTGCTTTCATCATGTCTCACACAAAATTTAACAGCCTTGTACATATTAATATGCATTGAACCATTGTCTCATTCACTCTCTTTGTGCTCATCTGAAACCCTGAAGCTTCCATACTGAATCAGAAGCTTTTTTGAAATTTGAAGCCAAACAGTTCAGACCTTCTTGTCCATTAAATATTTTTCTATAGTAGTTGTGATTATAAAAACATTATTCTTGAGACTTGCCCTCTGTGTTTTGCAAAGACATTGGAAGTGTTATGAATTTTTGTTTTATTTGCAGGAAGTAAATCTCCAGCAGCTGGTCACAAGGACTGTGGCAAAATGAATCTCCACCATTCCATCGCTGAAAAAAGGTTCTTATAGAAACAAAATCAACTTGGAGTGTAACCTTCAGTGTTTTGTGTTTACAGCCTCTTGTATGTTTTAAAGCCATGTTCCTCGCATATTGACATAATTGTACTTTAAAAAGGAAGGGACTGTGTTGTGTTACAGAATGATATTGCAAGTGTCAAGAGGCAGTAACATTTGTCAGAAGTTAATTAGAATTGTTACATGTGGAACAGAACTGCAGAGGTGTGTGATTTTGGTTGAGGCTGAGACTGAACCATTGACTTCAAGTATTCTGAGGATCTTGTATCAGAAATATATTTGATACATTATTATACCTTTATCACATTTTGTGATACGTAAGTATTAAGGACTACGTGAAAACTACTTTCTTTTCAGGTACTGAAAGCATTGCTATTCATAGGAAATACAAGGAGTGAAGTGTGGTAAAGGAATAGAAAATTGTTTAAAATTTGGTAGAATATTTCAAAAGAATTTTACACTTGTAGTCTGTCCCATGGCCTTTCCAGAAGCTCTCGCAGGTTTTACAGTTTCTCTGTTTACAGCATGAGAGATATATGTGTCTGGAATTGTTATTTTTTAAGCTGTTCACATAGTGTGGAAAACGATAACTTGTACTGAAACCAGTTCAATCCATGTTGTTCTGCACATTGACCATCAAATTACATTTCAACAAGTGTAACTGTCATATTCTGCTTTCTTATTGATTTTGGGGGGAACTTCTTAAAAATATATTTATTACCTGTTTGTGAATAGAGGAGATGGTAATACTAAACCATTGCAAGCGGACTTTATTTTTAAGGGAACTTCAGTAAGATAACCTGTTTGTGCAAAGAGTAGGTGGTAACTTTATATTATTAGAACTATGCATTTTCGTCATGGACTAACAAATGCCAACTAATGCACTATTGGAATGTTTATATTAAAACTTATATAACTTACATAAGGCTTATATAAGTTTTAATATAAACTTTCCAATAGTTCATTAGTTGGTATTTGTTAGTCCAGTAGGTGGTTACTTTCATACTTTTTTAAGGTAAAGGCTATCTCAACATGCCAGGCACGCACAGAGGGGAGGTAGAGGTATAGCTCTACCCTACTGAACCTTGGTGCTAGAGGGGGGTGGGGGAGTGAACACCATGCCCTGGCCACTTTATCCCTGTGTAAGACACCTGGCACCCATTATACATGTGGCTGAGTGAGCCTTTGGACCAGTTTGGATGGGTCCAAAAAATCTTGTTTCCATCAGGGTTTGACTGTCCAGCCTGTAGCAAGTTACTACACCGACTACACTATCCCAGCCTTCGTGCTTATTTTTGAAGTAAAAGATTATGTCATCACTGAATTTCTCAGTAATCTGCCATGTAGTGTGTTTCAGGCTTATTGCTAGTATTAGTCCACATGCTAGTGAAACCTGGTGCAGATTAATCAAACTTATCAAAAATGTAGTGGTATATTTCATTTTAAATGTACTTCTTGTGAATATGAGACACTTGTGTTAATAGTGGCTTTAGTAGCATTCCAAATTGAACCATAAACAGCTGGAAGTAATCACAGTCACTTATTTTTATTAATTTGAGCAGTTTTTGTGTAGGATGTACTAAATAGTCCAAACTATGAGCTGCATTGGACAGCCTATTGAAATAGGCAGCAGTCATTTTTGGTTCCATGTGAGTTTTTTTAAGTCAGAAAACACTGTGGGACAACAGATCATCCATCAATGTAAGGACCTGTAGATTTCTGAGGCTTATTCAACTTTGTGAATTGATATTCAGATTTCCCAAAGTTTTGTCTCAAATTAGCTTTCAGAGTTACGTTTTATAGTTTGCTCAGTATGCTGAAGTTAGTGTGGAGGAATTAGCATGGAAATAGTAACATGCAGCGGTATTTTTGAGTTAATGAGGAAGTTACTGTACAGTAAAATGTGCTTATAAAGGAAATGCGTGGGGCCTGAAAATGTTTGTTTCATGTATGTAATTCTAGATAAAAAGAAACTGATATGTGCATATCAATGTTTGCATGGTGAGTTCATAAGTCAGAATTTTGTGTAACATATGTGCACTACTGTCTCATTAACCCTTTAAAGACGAAGCATATCTGTTTTATATAAGGACTCAGTGTGTACCGCGCTGTAAACACGCTCCAATTCAGTTATAAAAACCAATCTCTTAATGTTTTATAAGGCAAAAGTTGCTGTTTGTTCTGAGACCCCACATAAACGCAATGTGGGCACCACGTAGAAATTTTTAATGTTAAACCTGGTGGTATGTAAAGTTACCGCTAGGCTTTAAAAGGTTAAGTAACACATTTTAGTTTTATTCCTCCGTCCTACCCACCCATCCACTGTACTTCATTAAAATATTCTGCACCTCATTTTATTGATTCAGTATGACTGTTGTATCTTGGTTCACAAGTAAAATTAATAAAACCATCTGAATACAATAGTTTCTTTTTTTCCAGGTTTATGAATAAATATTTTGTATGCCATATGATTATGCCATCTTCAGGGGTGTATTAACAGATAAAGATGTCAGTTTTACCTGTAAAATACAGCTTATTAAAATATGTTAAAATAAGTACTTTGTCTCTTATCACATTATGTTTTTAGCACAAGCATAAGAGGGGGCGAATTAATTTATTTTATAACTCACAATTTTTTAAATTCTCTTTCCTGTACTGTTCTGCAGGGTTCTGACAGTGGTGGATGACATCTGAATTCATTGACTTTATGGACTTTTTTCATTATATATATTAACATCTAACACACTGCTACATTTCGGGGACAGGATCGGTCCCCATCTACAGCAAGCCTGAAGATGGAAGCTGATCCTGTCTTTGAAATGTAGTAGTGTGTTAAATTTTAATGCAGATGATGGAAAAAGTCCATACAGTCATTGAATTCATTTCTTTTTTTATGCTTAGCATCAGATTTTTCTTAGGACTTGGATTACCCACACTTTCTATTATTATAGCATCTGCATAGACATGTCTCTTATGGATTCTGTTTTCATCTGTGAAATCTATAGGTAAGTTAAGAAGAATGTTCTGTTATTCACAATGGCATTTGTTGGTTGGTTCTGTTTCTTGTATGAGTCAATGTAAAAGGTCTGATTTACATGCGTATTCCATGCATTGTGACAAAGTAAGAAACTTACGTAACACCAACAAATGCACTATTCTGTATTTTATTTGTACTATTTCCTACACAGCTCGTACATGTTTCGGCATTATCACCTTACTATTGGAACTCTGATACACTTAGAACGATACACAACCCCACTCACAGTCACGCACCACATGCCATACAGCGCACACCATACAGGGACGGGATCCGAATTGGATCAAAGAAGAACAGATGTTTGTTCACAAACATTTAATTAAAATGTGTAACATGCATAATTTTTAATTATTTTCACCAACAGACTGTATTACAGTTTCACCAACATTATATTATATTCATGTATACAGTTTTAACCAAAACCTGCAATATTCTGCATTATTGATACCACAATGTATGCACACTTATTGTGACCTATTTTACTGCTGTAAGTTTTACAGAAACTTCGGTGTCAGCTCCCTGAAGGTGGTGAAATTATAGCACCAAAACATGTAGCAGCTATGTAAAAGACAGTATGAATAAAATATAGAGTAGTGCATTTGTTGGTGTTACATAAGTTTCTTATGTAAAAGTTCTCTATATGTTACATCATCTTTACTTCTATAGCCAGTATTTTCATTAATTATTTATTTATGCATGTTTGGATTGCATAACATGAATCCTGTCTGTTGTATTTTTGCTGTGTACAAGTTCTTTATATGTAATGTGCGGTGATCATATGGCATATTTTCACATGTAGAATTTTAATATCTTGTGTCTATTTTGCACCCCTGAAGATGGCAAACTTCTGCCAAAATGTGTGAGGTTACACAAACGTTTTAGGCAATAAATTTGAAGTATTATTGTACTGAGATGGTTTTACCTGATCCGATTTATTCTCCATTGACTCTGGCAACAGTTCAACCTAAGTCTTTTCTATTTGCAATAGGAGTGTTCCTTCTGAGATTAATTCCAGCAAGTAAGGCAACAAAATTATATGGGCAGTAAATAATGGAAGCCAGTAAGCTGGTGTAATAACTGTTGCAAAGAAGGCCACAATTGAAATGCATGAGCTACTAGAATAGAATGAGGTACAGTAAAAATAGCTGATCAGCTAGCAATAAGAGGAGAGACACCATGGCAATGAAGATGGGAGAGGTTGCTTCACATCAACCCACAACGTCCACACAATCAACACAGTAGTATTAGTAGGAGTATAAACCATATTAGAGGGGGTGAAGGGGTATAAAATGATGTAAATAGGATATGGGTAGATTTTATAAATCTTGTATTTTAGTAATTAAACAGGCGATGCATGTGACTGTCACACAGATTTGCTTCATTCCTTTCCAGGTCAAAATGCTGAGACAGATTCCTGAACTCTGTTCACATTTGACAGGTTTACATATGAATAAAGGGCCTTTATGTTACTATATACTTTATGCTGTCATTAACACAGATTGGCATTATGTGTTGACACAATCTAAAGTCTTATTAAAATCACTGGCTGTATTAAGAAATACAAGGTTCCATGTGTAAGTTCTTAGCATTTATTAAATTATTTGTACAAGGTAAAGGTAAGATCACATACCATGAAGGCTTGTAGGAGGACTGGAGGTAAAGCTCCCATCATTCTTAATTTTGGCACTAGACAGAAATTACTCCATTCATTGGTTATTTGATGATGACATCAGAATATTATACTACAAAGCATTTAAAAATTCAGTGACAATTATGAAAGGGAAAGGATGTGAAAAGAAGTGGTTGTGGACTAAATATTGCCCACATCGAAGGTAAAAATCATGAAGACATTTGGTGAAAAAGGCGAAGAGATTTTTCTCTTTGCCAAAATGACCAGGCTGGCTCTGTGACCCAGCCAGCCTCCCAATTCTATGGGCACTGGGGTTCTTCGCCATGGATAGAGCAGTAGGGGTGTGATATTGACTGCTCACCCTCATCCGGTGCCGAAGTTAAGAATGAATGGAGGTATACCTTTGCTCCCCCTGTATACCTTCAGGGTGTGGACAGGGACTTTACCTTGTTTTTACCTACTTTATGGTTAGTGTCCAGGAGGTTAACCAATATTCAAACTGGGACCCCCTCCCACAAAATAGAAGTCAGAAGGGTTAACTGTTTTGACAAATCACTCAGCAAATTAGAAAAGTTAAGTGTTTTGCGTGTTAGTAAATTTGTCCCTGTGCTTACTCGAACATAATGCCTTTAAGATGTATGAATGGAGGTGCAGATCCAAGCACTGAGTTTGTGAACCTGTACTACATTTTAAAATACGGTCCCCACTTTGGAGTAAACACACAGTCTCCATTGCACAGCCCAGTCATTTGGAACACACACATGCAATTTTTACATTATTCATTTCCATGCATATGATCAATACAGCAAAATACAGCCAACTTATGCACAACATTACTGTTTATTTTATTTAACTTTTGGCTTTTAGTCCATCTCCCCCACATGTTTCGGCAATAACTATGCCATTATCAAGGGGGCTACTTCAAATTACATAAGACTTGCATTAAAATGTGAATTCTAAAATGTTAAAAATCTTCTGTAAATATGTAACAAAAGTACAGAGCTTTTTCCATGGCTGTTTGTGTAATAAGTATTTTGAAGGGATAAAATCAGAACTAGATGGAGGTCAGTGGTCAGCTTCATATTCCAGCTAGTGTGTCTGGGCAGCCATCAGATATGGTATGCTGTATTTGAAAATTTGATTAGGTCTACTTACTTGGGGTTTTGCATAATGATTAGTTTTATAACCTTTACTCTCATGCAAATGCTATTAGGACAAAGACATCAAGGCCCATTATATAGGTTGGACAGGTTGCAAAACCTGGAAATAAAAAGACTTCATACAGCATTTAGTTAGAAACACCTAAGGAAGGAAACAAACTGGAAGACCCAGACGTGGATGGGACTAGGCATCCCTTCTGCACTAGTACTTAGGAGGATAATAATAGAGTTCCTACAATGTAAGGGTGTGAATAGGAATCAATTGGCTCGGAATAAACTAGTGGTAAGCTCTTGTCAATGAGGTTGAGAATCTATGGAGCTAACCTTCCAGTGCTACATATGCCCGATGGGCGCGCACAGAGACAACCACCAAACCCCCATTACCATGGATCATCTGACGTAACTACCCACCATAAGTACCCGCTCACACACCCGCACACTACGTTCAACAGATGGCAAGAATGGAAGAATTCGTGTGCTTATCACAAGATGTCAGAAACATACGACAGACAGTGCGTGCAATGTAGGGTCGTCTGGTGCCTTTCGTAATGAATAAGGTATAGTGCTTAATTTTACAAATAACATAGTAGTTTGTCGCGGAACCTCTATAATTTCTGAGTTATTAATCTTGATTGCTACTTCTTTGCCCGAAAATAGCTTTATTTTTTAATTTCACTAGTGCTCGCTTCTATACTGCAGATGTTGGTAACTTACAGAGCAGGTACTTTAACGTAGCCGTAAAGAGTGAGGCGAATGTTGCATTTTGTGATGATTTCGAAATGTTTGGAGCGGAAAGTGTTGTGTCATTACAAACAGAACATATTTATTTGTAGGCTGTCATGGATCTAATACAGTCATAAGTGTGCGTGTTGATAGATGAATGATCGAAACTGCTGGTATTTAATGAAAAGGTAAGGCAGAGTCCACAGTTTAGATTTATCAGAGGCATATCGCTGAAGTTTATGAAGGTTTATCTGTGGGTGTATTTTTTAAAACTCCGAACGCCTAAAAGAAACTGACAGTGTTCATGTTCTAGAAGTACACTGGAAAGTAACAGGAAGGTATTTAACGCGAAACTGTTTCGCTGTTGTCAAATTGTGATGGGATAAAAACATCACTTATTTTGTAATTCTGGAAGAAGAAAAGGCGTTGTTTAGTGTGTGTATGTCTTGAAACGTGACGCATCGATTGCTTTCTGTCGAGGTAATAGTTTTCGTGTAATTATTATTTGCTCTGTGCGGCATTTATGGGTTGTGTCATTTGTGAGTCACGACGTGTTTATTTTTACAGATATATTTCTCAAAATCAGTCGCACACAACATATAAGATAGGATAAAACAGGCAACACATTTCGGCTGATTAAGCCATCATCAGGCTTTTATCAGGGACATTAAACAGATACTTTATAAGGGCCTGATGGTGGCTTAATCAGCTGAAACATCTTGTCTTTTGTTTTATCTTATACGTTGTGTGACTGATTTTGAAAAATATATCAAACTGAAAACAGCGGGGATGTGCCATCTCAAAAAACCTTTATTTATATGAAAAACGCTGATGGCCTTGAAATGTTTCATATCAAGCAGGATGAACAACAACCTGTTCAGAGTTCTGCTTAATCATATGAGTAATGATTTTAAGGTGGATAATTAAAGTCTCATAAGCCAGTACCTGTGATATGTGTGACAACTACATACCTACTCACTGCAGTCAGTGTGATTAGGTAATCTGTGTTTTAGTTTCACATGATCATGTTGTTACTACATTTTATTATTGTGTCAAGCATAATTCCCCTTTATAGCTTTAAAGGCAAGAATAAATTTTAAATATATTTTGCATCTGTCATGAGCTAGAAGTTTCTCATCAAAAATAGTTTGTAAGCATTTTGGTTTTTAAAAATGTAGGACACCAATTTTGCTACCTGTGCTGAAATTAATCTCATGTTCCATTGAATTTGGAGCCTTGTTTTTCTTTGCGAGCATGAACATCAAGGCATATACTTTTACATTCCATGGATCCTAGTAAGTGGGGTGTGGAACAAATGAACATAAAATACATCACAATAAGAATACCTATAAATACAGGGACCTTATTTTGAAATTGCGTATTCTGTATGTTTTAATCAACTTATTTTCTTTTACTAAACCAACTGAATGCACATTCAACATACACAGTACTATAGTCTTCTATTTCTCCAGCATGTTTCAGTAGTGCTGTGCTATCCTTAGGGAGGTTTTACACCAAGTTTGACTACTAGATAAAATACAGTAGATTACATTCATAATACTTGCATACGAATATAGCATGCTGCAGTCAAGTTCAATTTGCAGGCTGGTGACATACATAGCCTGTAACACATTGTATTTGCCTTTTGCACATACCACATGACTAGTCACATAGGGACATATTTGTATACACAAATGAATACTGCCACAACATTTTACAAAAAAGAAATTTAACCAAATTGTATATGTTTTTACATGTTTTATGCTGTCAGTATAATACACTGTACACACAATATTGCTATGATGTATTACAGACTGTGTGTGTGTCATCACCCTGCAAATTGAACTTAACTGCAGGATACTGTAAGTACAAACATTATGAATGTAATCGAGTGTATTTTAACTAGTTTTAAAACTTGGTATAAAAACTCCTTGAGGATGACCTGGTAGTGCTGAAACATGGAGAAATAAAAGACTGTACTATTGTGTATGCTTTATGTGCATTTACTTGGTTTGGTAAAAGAAAATATGGGAATCTTAGTTTAGCTGCTGTGTGTCATTGGTCACTACACAGACAGTTTCACATGGCAGCTGGCAGCACAGTGCTTACTGCTAGTTAAGTTTGCCATAAGTCAGTGTCTATGCCTTTGAGATCAACATATTGCAATTAATATTAGGTTTTTACTCGCCATATTTCAAGAGGCGGTGGGAAGTTATAGTTCAGTGCATTGCAGTTTATATTAGTCTTTTAGTCATTGTATTTAATGAGTGTACTGGAAATTGTTTTTTTTTATTGGCTTGCAGGCACATGTCATGTTTAATAAACGTGCTTTCAATTGCACACCAAAAGTTCTGCCCTTGAAATTGAAAACCCATATGCTGAATACTTTCTTTAAGATTGTCTTCAGTGCAAGGACTATTACTATGCACTTTGGCCCTTAGTATATCCTACAAGTAAACATTTGTGCTAGTTTAGATCTGGTGAACAAGGAGGTTACAAGCCCGTGCTTATTCTGTAACCAAAAAGCACTCTGTAAACAACACATAAAATTTAATTGAAAATCATGTCATTGCATAAATGGCGTCAGAATGTATTTCACAGACTTATGCGAATTTATGTTATTGGAAGTAGAATGGGCCCGATAATCCTAGTGCAATTTTTTTTTAAATATCTGGGGTATTTTTCAAACTGTCAGGAAATGCTGTCAGTAGCAGCTTATTACCAGCAATCTCGTATGTAGGAACAGATTCGGTGCAATGGATATGAGCAGGGTTTACAGTAGCTAATGCAACTGTAATATAGTTCACAACTTCATAATACCATTTGTTGAAACTGCTGTAATTATGTAGTCTCCATGCCTGTGCCAAACAGGGTCAAATAATCCCAAAGTATTAAACAGAAAAACTGATAAAATCCCATTCCATCCTTATTTACATTTAAAGAAATTTGTTGGATTAAAGTTGTAACTGATTTTACTAACAAACCTTGTATTTTAGGAGGTCCTGATAACTTTATTCCAACTGACCTAGTTAAAGCTCACTCCATATGTAACCAAAGTGATGTTTTCTTTCTGTGTGTGCAGTTTGGAAGCTGGGATAGCACCCTGTATGTAGTAACTAGTATAGGGGCTGGACAACTAAGGAATTGTGGTTTGATTCTGGGCAGGGGCAAGAGATTTCTCTGTTCTATGAAGTATCCAGATCAGCTCCAGGGCCCACCCAGACTTCTGTTTAGGGGGTACTATATGCTCTTTCTCTGGGGGTAAAGCAGCTGTGGCGTGAAGCTGACCTGTCACCTTCATCTAACATCAAGGTTGAGATGAATGGAGCTATGCCTGTGCTCCCCTGTGTGCTTTCATGGTGTCTGCAGGGACAACTTTACCATTATATGCAGTCTTATGTTGGGGCATGCGGTGGTGTCGTTGGTTGAGGCACTGGTGTCAGTTGAAGCACGGTGCTGCAGGACGGAAGGTAGCAGGTTTGATTCCCAGTGGCGTCATTAGAACTTTTCATTGACATAATCCTTCTGGCCACACTATGGCCCTGAGATTGACTCAGCCTGAGCAGAAATGAGTACCAGGAATTTTGGGGGGGGGGGGGGTTATGCGGCCAGTGTGTAGGGCTGACAACCTTACCACCTTCATGTGCCTCATCAAGCCTCAGCCGCCTGGAACCCTCAGGGCCTGTGCAGGGCTGTACAGGGATAGCTTTACCTTTTTATGTCTTATCATACATTCCATGACTAATAAAATAGAACACGTTATTGCCTTATAAATACAATCATCATTTTATTTATTGTATATACATGCATGCATGCAGGCACATGCATGCTCACACACACACACACACACACACACACACACACACATGCGTGCACACGCGCACACACACATATGTACATACACATGTGTATACACACATGTATGTACATACATACATACATACATACATACATACATACATACAACTGAAGATTCTATGTATTGCTATAAGTGGCTTGGCTTGAGAACACATAAGGGAAACTTTGTTTTTTAAATAAGCGATGAGTGGTTTTCTTACAGTATGTAACGGGATGATAGAAGACGTGGTGCGTGAGTGGCTGGGTGATTACTGTGAGCTGAGCCCTGTTGAGGTGCACAGTTTTGCCAGCAGTTTGGAGCATAATCAGGCAGTAGTGACAGCTTTGTACACAGTTCTTGATGAGCGGAACAAATATCAGGAGGTATGTTCATATATGCCCCCTTGCCTCTGAATTATGGAGTAGCTATTCAGTAACCGGTAGTGAGCAAATCTATTTACATTTAGGTAGGCAGTCTGTTCATTTTTCAGGAACATATTTTTTGCTGGGTCATAAACTTTTTTTAAAATGTGTGAAGGTAGCATTTCTTGAAAGGAGGTAGTTTGTACATGCACATTCAAGTCCCTGTTGAGATATATTCATTTGGTCATCAGTGTTTATTTTGTATTCATTTGTTTTGTGCATATTTGGTGCCATCTGCAGCAATTTTATACACATATCTTGAGGAGACATGTAAGAACAAATATTTATGTTTTCTCCATGCAAACACATTTTAAATTGGTCATTACAACACCATTACTCACCTCCTTTTAGTGGAGAGGTGAAAAAGGAGTGAAACTATACTTCCCCTCCCCCTGTATGCCTTCATGGCATGGACAGGAAAAAACTTTACCTTTGTTACAACATCATTAAATCAGACATGGCTTCTAATAAGTTAATTTTCACCATCAACTTAAAGTCAGCAAAATGGTTATGAAATAGCAAGGACATATTCCTACAATTTCACTCAAATCATACGTGAAGTACTTGAGTGTATCACCTCCAAAAATCCACTCTGTATGCAAATGAATGCTAGAAAAGACAAGAATATTGACTTTAGAACACCCCGAATTGAATGAACACCAAGCTGCATGAGGTTGTACCTGCAGGATCATTACCTTAAAAAAGGTAAAGTTCACTTTGTAGCCAACTTTGAAGGCATAGAGGGGGAATGGAGGTATAACTGTACTCCTTCTTTAACCTTGGTGTTAGATGGGGGGTGGGGGTGGATAATGTCACACCCTGGCTGCTTTACTCACAGGAATGACATGGCACCCATTGTATAGTGGGCTGGGTGAGGCCCAGGTCCAGTCTGGAAGGGTGTGGAAAAGCTCGCTCCCACCATGATTTGATCCCTGGACCATCCAGCCTATAGCAAGTCGCTGTACCTGCTATGCCATTGGCCTGTCTACAAAGTCATTACCATAAGTTCCAGGAATTAGGGCTATTGAAAGCTGTTTGACAGAATGTTAGAGACCATTTGTTGGTTTAAATGTAGCTATTGGTATTCTAGCCTTTGTACTCACAAATCATGAAAGCTTTGTCTGATCAACCAAAATGATCATTTTGCACACCAAGGAAAATTGGCAGGATGTACCATGTGCTCAGCCTGATGAGGTGACCATATTTGCTTATCTTACACAAGAGATTTAAAGGGTCCAGAAATGTCATCTTTGAGATATTATTTCACAAGAATTCCTTAACACAGAGTAAGGAAACTTGAAACATTTACTCATCTCCACTGAATCTTTTTTTAATCCTGGCTTCAAATTATGCATTAGAAACCTAGAATTTAAGTAGTAGTAGTAGTAGTAGTAGTAGTAGTAGTAGTAGTAGTAGTGGTGGTGGTGGTGGCGGCGGCGGCGGTGGCGGTGGTGGTGGTGGTGGTGGTAAGGAGTAGGTGGAAGAGGAGGAGGAGCAGCTGTAGCATCATAAAGCGTAAGATATATTAAGGGGAACACAGTAACACATAGTTCGTGAGCCACAAAATAGAACAGTTGATGAACATACAAATTCTGTAAAGCAGAAATGTCCTGTATTAACAAAACATTTGCCTCAGTATTAAGTACACACATTAACCATTTGGTGCCAGAATTAAAATGCCTTCTGCACCCTGCAAAAGATGGGAATTTAAATGGCTTTCCTTTACTATGCACGATCTTGGTGATGTCTTTAGCTGACCTCACACCACCTATAGTCAGCTTGTGTCTCCAAAGGGTTGATTAAGACATAATACAGGAAATTTTCTGAAGATGAAAAGATATTCTATTAGGAGATGAAACTGCCACAGAAGTATGGTAGAGAAGATGGCTGCAGTCTATGCCATAGTTATGTGTGGTTTATTTCTACCTGGAGATTCTTGTTACTACTGTTTTCACATTACCTCAGTCTGCATAATTATTCATATCAACAAGTTGTAACCATATCCTTCAACAGTACATTGTGCTGAAGCTGAGTGGTTTAACTCTCAGGGCAACCTGCAAAGTCATTTGTGTCATAAATGTTTGTGTTTTCTTGCAGTTAATTGATCCTGTGTGCAACCAGCTGTTCGGATTCTACCGCTCACGTGAAGTCGAATTGCAGAGGTTCACACTCCAGTTTCTGCCCACATTCATTTTTGTGTATCTGAATTCTGTGGCCCATGGAGATAAAAAGGTACCATTTCAGCTCTCTGTTTGTGTTTTGGTAGGCAGTTACTGATAACAGAAAATTTTCACATTTTGCATTTATTGTGTCAGTTTATCAAATACAGGATCCTTAGTTTGTGTGGCCTGTATCATTAGTCACTTCCTTTCGGCTACTAAATACATGAAGTGTCATTATAAATATAGATGAAAGTTGCGCTATTACCAGTGGCATCATTGTGAGAGAATTATGTAACTTTTTGGTCCCACAACTTGGAAGATCCACATAACTCAACATGTTTACAATTGAATAAATGAATTATATTTTATGATACGGTCGAGTTTGACAAATATGGTATATGTACCAACTCGAATGGTTACATTCTTTCTGTGTGCTATAGCTCTATCTTTTAATTTCTTTTTCAGAGCTGTCGCAGTGTTGAAACTTTGCTTATTGCATTGTACAACCTAGAAGTAGTGGATGAAAATGGTCAGCCAAAGGTTGTGTCATTTCGTCTTCCATCACTGGCACAGGCCTCCATATATCATGAGGTAACTCACACCATGAGTTATGTTTCTTGTTAGGTTTGTGACAGTGTTTGATGCTTTGAATGGCAGTGTTACACTGGACATTGTCCACTGTGTGAGGTGTATTCTTATAGGCCTACTTGGTAATTTGGGTGTTGACTTTTCTTCCATTTTCCTGCAATTATACTGACAGAATTTGTATTGCTTTTTATTGTTTCCTTTTTATGGAATGGTATTTAAAATGTCCTGTGTTTGACCATGCCCGTTGTTATCACTAATGTTCAAGAAAATTAAAAGAATAATAACAGATATGTTGGTCTACTGACAACCAATCACCTGAAAATAGGAGTAGGACCATGTTGTGAAACATCATGTATATCAAATATACTTTAGACAATGGATTGTGTTTAACATAATATTAGAATGACACAACTGTCTTTACCACATTTTTTGTAATATTCTGAATGTGTGCATTTGAGAGTGAGTTTGAGATATTTATGTTGAGTGTGCTGTTACAGCCTATGAGTCTTGCACCGTGTTCTCTGACAGAAAGTGCACTGCGAAGGTTGGAAGAATGCAACACAAAACTGGTGAGCTGGGGACCACTTCCACAGGTCGAGGCACTTAATGCTCAGAACAGGCTTAAAGTAATGACAGCTCTGCTGTTTGTATATAACCGTCAGCTTAGTCTGCTACACAAGTCTGCTCTCGAGCATGTTTGCAAAGTCTCTTCCAAGTAAGTGAGCTTACTTAAATAATAAAGTGTCTTAGTTGTTTGTTTTGACTTGGTATTGAATTTTCATGCAATGTTTATACAGTAGGTGTGTGATTGTTGGATTAATTACAAAACTTCAGGGATCCCAAAGTTATTTATTATAGCTTCCTGTAATGTTTTAAACATTGCCTGTATGTGTGAGGTTTTAAAACGTTGCCTGTATGTGTGTTTCAGTATTATGTTCTAGTGCTGGTTTACAACTAACTTTCAGTAGCCGCTACATCTTTTCACCCTGCAGCAACTGTTTTTTATTTATTGTTTTTTATGCTGGCCTTATACTGTAGAACAAGGCTTCCTTTCTCTACAGCTGATTACAGGTTTTAACTTCACAAATACTCATACTTCATTAATTTTTATGCTGTACTTAATTTAGACTCGGTTAAACAACATTGTTATAGACATTGTATTTAGTTAAACATTGTTATAGACATCGTATTTAACGTAATTGTTACAGACAATGTATTTAATTTATATTTTATTTGTAGAATGTGTCTTAGATGTTATTACATAATGTATTGGCACATTCAAGCAAAAGTGCTCTGAAATCAGGTGATGGTAAATTAATTATGAAACGTTTGCCACCTGTTGAGATTGCTCTGATTTATATAGTGGAGTGGGGAGTGATTGACATGGTGATAAAACAGTACAGGAAAAGTTTCGTGCAGAAAGATATTAATGTTGGTCATGATATAAGACTCTCCTCCTCCTCCTCCTCCTCCTCCTCCTCCTCCTCCTCCTCCTCCTCTTCAGGGCCCATCAGCAGATGCCCTGGATGCACCTCAGCCTTAAGCTTATTTTGCAGCCCTAAACACCCATTCAGCACAGGTTCAATAACTGTGTGCCTCTTATAAAGAGGTAGAGGTCCCTTACTGAAGCTATGCTTATATCTTTTGGTTCAGCAAACAGCTTCCCAAAGACATTATAGCACTGACGAACCAACGTCTCGCAGCAGCAAATAATATGTTGCACTGTTTCAGTCTCCATCCTGCAAAATCTGCAGGTTGGATCCCCATCAAACAGGCCCATAATATACAGGTGCCTCCTCACAGGAGCATGTCCCGTGAGGATTGCAACTGCCATTTTTAGTTGATGCCTACTTAATTTAAACAGGTCTTCAGCTCTTCTCTTACATGGTGTACCAATAAAAAGTTTGCCATGTCTGCTATCTGGTAAATCTTTCCAGGCAAATATAAGACTGTCACAGAAGATACTGTCTTTGTTGGTTGGCATATATGATGTGTCTGTTGCCTAGAATATGGTAAACCCAGCTACCATTAGCCATTGAACAATAAAAAGAAACCTTACAGATCTTGAAGTTGACAACTGCATATAGCACATAGCTTTAACTGCCGTGGCTGCCGTGCATGTTGGCAAGAGTATGGTGTATTGTAATGTGTCCACTTTTTACACGATACAGACTACACATTTTCTCCATATCCTAGCACAGATTTACAATCTTAAGGTGATTCATCCCCATTGTGTTTTATTCCAGTGTTATATTAATGAACAGTCTTACAGAACAGATATACAAGTTTATGTGCTAAGACTGATTTTTTAACATAACAGCAGATTTACCATTGATGCCAATTGTAGGGCTGTTGCTAGTATACAGAGAAACTTGTGGTATGTAGTAAGAATGAAGAGTGATGCTTCATGTTGTATTTGAATAGAGTGTGATATAAACAGACCTCTTTTCAGTGTAATCAAGACTTTCTTTTGTGTTTTGCTTGGGATCATGGGTAGGCCTGTGTATACTGGAAATGCTTCATGTGAAGTGTCTGTTGTGTGTGTCTGATTCCAGCCAAAACTGAAATGGCTTAACAGTTCCTCATAAGTGTTCTCCATATTTGATTTCATGAAGTCCATTGAATGGTTCCTGAGTTGTAATGTATACACAGACTAATTTTAGTAGGCACTCTTTAGGAATGCAAACATGCCTAAGGGTATTAAATGGGCAAGGGTTGCTCAATGCATGAAGGAGAGAGGAAATACATAGAAGGTTTTGGTTATGACACCACACACAGAGCCAATTGAAAAGATTAACCGTTAAATGACTTGAATAACTAACTAACTAACTAACTAACTAACTAACTAACTAACTAACTAACTCCATGGAGCAGAGGCCTTCTTGAGAAGCTAACAGTTTCTCAGCTAGTCAAGAAATTCCCTGCATTTTATGGAACCCGAAGGTTCATTACCGCATTCACAAGAGCCCGCCACCTGTCCCTATCTTGAGCCAGCTCAATCCAGTTCATGCCCCCCCATCCCACTTCCCGAATATCCATCTTAATATTATCCTCCCATCTACGCCTGGGTCTCCCAAGTGGTCGCCTTCCCTCGGGTCTCCCCACCAAAATCCGGTATGCACCTCTCCCCTCCCCCATACATGCTGCGTGCCCCGCCCATCTCAGTCTTCTCGATTTGATTACCCGAACAATATTTGGTGATGAGTACAGGTCATTAAGTTCCTCGTTATGTAGTCTTATCCAATCCCCTGTTGCCTCGTCCCTCTTAGACCCAAATATCCTCCTCAGCACCCTATTCTCGAACACCCTCAGTCTTTGTTCCTCCCTCAGTGTGAGAGACCAAGTTTCACATCCATACAGAACAACAGGTAAAATTATAGTTCTGTATACCCTAATCTTTGTGTTTTTGGATAGTAACCTGGAAGACAAAAGATTCTGCACCGAATGATAGCAAGCATTCCCCGACTTCAATCTGCTCTTAATTTCTTCATGAATGGAGTTTCGATTCGTTAGGGTTGCTCCCAAATATTTGAATTCTTCCACCCTTTCAAAGGATTTATTATCTATAATTATGTTGTGATTGTGTCCTGCATTCTGATTTCGAGACATGACCATGTACTTAGTTTTCTCAGCATTTACTTCTAGACCAATCTCCTTACTAGCAATCATTAAATCTTCTGCATTTTTCTTTATACTATGTATGCTTCCACCCAATATATTAACATCATCAGCATAAACCAGAAGCTGATGTGTACCATTCAATTTCAAGCCCTCCTGGTTTGCCTGAACCCTCCTAATGGCATATTCTAAAGCAAAGTTGAAAAGCAATGGCGACAGAGCATCTCCTTGTTTCAAGCCATTCTTAATAGGAAACGTGTCAGACAGATGTTTGCCTACCCGAACTCTGCTACACGTTTCACTTAGACACATTTTTATTAACCTTACTAGCTTCCTGGGGATACCGAACTCAATGAGAATATTATACAAGACCTCCCTCCTAACTGAATCATAGGCTTTCTTGAAGTCTATAAATAGCTGATGCACTGCCTCATTGTATTCCCATTTTTTCTCAAGTATTTGACGAATGCTGAATATATGATCTGTAGTTGACCTGTTACGTCAAAATCCACACTGATGATCCCCAATAATTTCCTCTGCATATGGAGTTAACCTTGACAAAAGAATGTTGGGTAAAATTTTGTATGTAGTCGACAAAAGTGATATGCCTCGATAGTTACTACAATCTGTTTTATCACCCTTCTTATAAATAGGCACAATGACTGACTCCTTCCATTCCTCAGGCAATTCCTCCTTATTCCAAATAGAAATAATAAGTTTATGGATTTCAGACCGAATAATCCTACCCCCTGCTTTAATCAATTCTGCTGGAATCTGATCAATACCTGGTGATTTGTGACTTTTTAGCTTTTCAATAGCCATCTCAACCTCAAAGGCACTGGGCTGAGGCACTAGTGGCTCTGCCGTGTGTACTTCAGTCTGCCTAACATCATTAACCGCGTGTATATTCGACAGCTGGGAGAAATGATTCCTCCACCTAGCCAAAATACTGTGAGAGTCTGCAACCAGGTCACCCTTCTCATCCTTTACTACATTAATTCTAGGTTGGTACCCCCTCTTAAACTCATTGATACCCCTATACAAGTCTCTTACATTCTTGTTCTTACTGTTTGTTTCAATTTCATTAATTTTAGCTTTCAGATATTCCTTCTTTTTGTTCCTGAAATGTCTACTAGCTTCACGTCGTATGTTGTGTAGATTATCTCCATTATTTTGGTTTGGATTCTGTAACCACTGAATTTTAGCCTGCTTCCTTTTATCTAAAAATTCTGAACATTCTGCATCAAACCATGGTTTATGCTGCTTCCGTTCGTGTAGACCTAGACTCTCTTGAGCTGAGATTTTGATATTCTATTTAATGTTTTCCCAAGCCCTATTTATGTCCTCACTAGCATTTAAGTTTTCCAAAGCTGCAAACCTGTTTGAGATCTTAAGCTGATACTCTTTCCTAACCTCTAGTTCACTTAGCTTCTTGAGATTAAATCTCTCGGCATCAAACTTCTGTGCTGCTTGTTTACTTACTGCCAGTCTTTCCCTAACTTTTGCAACCACCAGATAGTGATCAGTATCACAGTCAGCTCCCCTGAAAGATCGCACATCGAGTATACTGGAATGCCGTCTCCTATCTATCAATATGTGATCGATCTGATTGTGAGTCTTCCCATCAGGAGAGGTCCAGGTGTACTTATGAATGTTTCGGTGCGGAAACATAGTGCTCTTAACAACTAGCTTCTTTGATGTGGCAAAGTTTACTATTCTAACACCATTATCGTTGCTATCCTGATGTAAACTCTCATTCCCAGTAGTCGGTTTGAACATATTGTCTCTCCCCACTTTTGCATTAAAATCTCCTAACAGAATTTTCATATGGTACTTAGGAAAATGATCAAAAACCCCTTCTAAATCCTCATAGAAGCTATCCTTTGAATCATCACCTTTCTCTTCTGTTGGTGCATGCGCATTCAGAACAATGATATTACACCAGCGGCCTCTCAGCACTATGTATGACATCCTAGCACTAACAAACTCCACTCTCTTGATTGCTGATACTATTCTCTGGTGCACAAAAAAACCTGTTCCCAATTGATGATTTTCCTGCCCTTTGCCATCGAAAAAAGTATACTCCCCGGCTCTTACAGCCCCTTCTTTGTCCCACCTAACCTCCTGTACACCCACTAAATCTAACTTATACTTAGCT